>BRYE01000005.1:16910311-16912811 GCA_030159115.1 Actinidia arguta var. hypoleuca | reverse complement strand
TGGACCACTTGGACTCATACAAGAACTTGATGACGCTCCAAGGATATTCAGATGAGGTGATGTGCAAGGCTTTTTCAACTACTTTGAAAGAGCCAGCGAGGTCATGGTTCAGAAAGTTGTCTCCAAAGACCATTGACTCGTTTGGCGACCTAAGCAGGCTCTTTGTCGCTAATTTCATGAGCTGTAGGGTCAGGCAAAAAAATGCCTTCCACCTCTTCACAATCCACCAGAAAGATGGGGAGAGCTTGAAGGATTACGTCAAGCGTTTTAATCAGGCTGTCCTAGAAGTGGAAGATCCCAGTGACAAGGTGATGGTCATGGCGATGATGGAGGATCTTCACCCGGGCCCACTGTTTGATTCCCTTTCTAAGAATGGCCTCGAGACTTTATTGTCACTCCAAAGCAAGGCCGACAAGTATATAACAGCAGAAGAGTTGGTTGAGGCCAAGCAAAAAAGGCGAGGGAGAGATGACTACAAAAGAAAGGAGTCCGACACCCGGCGAGCAGACTGTAGGGACGAGGTAAAAAGCAAGAGGTCAAAGCGAGATGCTAGAAGAAGAAGAACTAATGATCGACGTCCCCGCACCCCACCTTGCCAACCCGACCCGACCTGATGTTGCTTCCTCTCAATGGTCCTATAGCCCAGGTGCTTAGGGAGATCAAAAATGAGGAATTTGTGAAGTGGCTGGGGAAAATCAAGACCAACCCTCTCCGGAGGAATAAGAACAAGTACTGTGAATTCCACAAGGATCACAGTCACAACACAAAAGACTGTTTTTAGTTGAAGGAGCAGATTGTCGACCTGATTAAGAGGGGATATTTGAGAAAGTTTGTTGCTGATCGCCCGCGGCCAGACTCACCTGACAGAGGATACGTTGATAATAGGCCAACAACCGGTGACATTCAAACTATTCGCGGAGGATTTGCATCAAGGGGATGTTCAAGCTCATCTCGAAAGAGGCATACCAGAGAAACGAATGGACGAGCTGAAGAAAAGATTTACAACCTCTCCATTCCTGTGGTCGGAGCTCACCAGCCCATCACCTTCACCAATGAGGATCTGAGAGGCTTGCATCTCTCTCGTGATGATGCATTGGTCATCTCAGCCTCTATCGCCAATTTCAACGTTTAGAGGATCCTGGTTGATAACGAAAGTTCTATGACATTCTATTAGTCTCGGCATTTGACAAGATGAGGACAGGACAAGATAGACTACCCCCATTTCATACCCCTCTAATCGGATTTGGAGGGGGCTCAATAAACCCCGTTGGATGGATCAAGTTGCCTATGACCTTAGGGGCAGAACCACATCAGATTACAATGCAATTTAGGTCACTCAACCCTGGGAAAAATTAGGACCATTACTTCCACCTATCACCTAATTATGAAGTTCCCCACTTCAATTGGGATAGGCGAGGTAAGAGGCGACCAGAAAGTTGCAAGGTTGTGCTTCATAACGGCAATGAAGACCAACTCCACCCCAAAACCCAGAGCCAAATAGCAATTATAGATAGACGATCCCGATATGGAGGCGTTGAGAGTCAAAGTGGAAAATACGACTCTTATTGATCCTTAAGAGACTAAAAACACCAAGCCACTAGAGGAAGTGACTCCAATTTCTATACATACTAACTATCCAGATCGCCATGTCATGATCAGGACTGAATTGACTGAGGAGCTGCGAAATGCCTTGGTAGAATTTTTGGAAAAGAATCACGATGTGTTTGCTTGGTCACAAGGTGATGTCCCAAGAATAGTTCACGAGGTCGGCGTTCACAAGTTGTACACTAACCCCAATCATCCTCCAGTTCGCCAAAAGAGAAGGAAGTTCGCTCTTGAACGTTTAAAGGTCATAGAAGAAGAAGTGGTTAAGCTCATAAAGGCCAATGTCATCAGAGAATCCCATTACCCAAACTGGTTGGTCAACGTCGCCGTCGCCCCTAAAAAAGGAAGAAAGTAGAGAGTATGTATTGATTTTATCGACCTAAACAAGGCCTGCCCTAAAAACAGTTTTCTTTTGCCAAAGATTGATCTGATTGTTGATGCAACCTCCAAGCATGAACTCCTTAGTTTCATGAACGCCTTCTCAGGATACCATCAGATCAAAATGCATCCTTCTGATGTAGAGAAAACTTCTTTTATCACAAAAAGAGGATTATATTACTACAAGGTCATGCCTTTTGGGTTGAAGAATGCGAGGGCTACATACCAGAGATTGGTCAACAAGATGTTCAAGGAAATGATCTGAAAAATGATGGAGGTCTACATAGACGACATGCTGATCAAAAGCCTCAAAGCAACTGATCACGTCGCCCACTTAGAGGAAACGTTTGGTATCCTACAAAAACATCGTATGATGCTTAACCCCTTCAAGTGTATCTTTGGCGTATCATCGGGAAAATTCCTTGCTTTCATGGTGACTAAACGAGGAATTAAAGCAAATCCTGAACATATTCAAGCTTTGCTCGCGATGAGCTCGCCCAGGAATATACATGAGGTG
>BRYE01000005.1:16900311-16902811 GCA_030159115.1 Actinidia arguta var. hypoleuca | reverse complement strand
TTACTCTTAAATGGTCAAATGAATTAAGTCAAATTATCTCGTATAATAACTTAATTTTATTAAGTTAATAAAGCAACAACTCTTTAATTAGCATAACTAAATCTCTCGCTTTTCCTTGATTAGATTATTACAATTGTGCTCCTATCAATCACAGATTTGGCATATGAATTTCAACAAGAGAGGAAAGGAGATGAAGCCAGTGGCAGTAGTAGAAAAAGTCCGCAATTGTTAGGGGTGGGCATAGAGAGGAGGGGTTAGGTTAAAGGATAAGGTTAGTTTAAGATTAAGGTGTTAAAAGTAAAAATGATAGAAATTAAGTGGGTGTAAAGAGAAAATAGGTATATAAGGACAATAGTATCTTTAAGTTAGCTCATGTAGTCATGTGCACATTACATGACCAGTTTATGTCATATTTTTAAATAAGTTGCTTATAAAAATGACAAATTGATACTTGACATATAAAGCGTAAGTGGTTGTTAGAAATTAAAAGTAAAGAGTGCAAATTGACATTACGTGTACATACGTGATGCAAAGTGTAATTTATCCTTTATTTTTATTTATTTATTTATTTATTGGGGAGGCAAAGATGATATAGATCATCAACCCTGCTAACAATTGGTTATGTAGGATTATCTCATCTTCCGTGGTTACGTAGTAGGATAATCTCACTTTGTCTTACATACCGTAACTTTAATGCTTTAAGCAATTTAAATTGTTCAATTTACGCAAGCTAAATGAGAAAAATTATGAATATGTCTTACTTTAACTTTCCTTACAAGGTAACACGATAATAATTCATATTGATGCTTGATTTTTTAAGCAGTTTAATATATTTGAAATAATGATTGTGGTACTATTTCTTTATTGCAACAAATATATTTACACAGTACTTTTATACTATTTTAATTTTACAATGATTAAAGTTATTTTATCATGATTTTATTTTGAGATGAAACTAGTTTAAATACAATAATCCAAACACGAAAAACAAAAATTAAATTAATAAATATATTTTTTATTTTTATTTAAGAATTTTTGGGTATTGAATATCATAATCTTGGTATGTACGTGACACGCAAGTGTAAACTTTTTCAGTGCTACTGTTATTATTATTACCATTTTGTTTGACAAAATCTCAATATTTTATACCCTCATAATTTTTTTTTCTAAATATTAACCCATGATATAAAATGATAATTATAATTTAATTACATAAAGCATTTTTCCTTTCCCCAACAAATATTGAATTGTACTTTTTTCGGTTTTATTTGTTGTGAACTTTTTTTTTATTAGTATCTAATCATCTACAAACTATCCTCCACCTCCAATAAAACCTCTTTCTCTTTTCAAGTTGACCTTTATTTTAATTTTTTTCAAAAATTGGGATCTTATATATAAATAGAGATCAACATTTAATTGTAAACTTATGTCTAATTTGTCAACTTCACACATCCCTCAATATTTAGTCGTTATAGACTAATCTAATCATGCGCAACTCTGGGTCTTTTTTTGTTTTTAATTTATCGTTATCCTAACTTCTTTTGATAGGACACATCAATTCAACTCAAATAGGAAACAAGCAGTTGAGAAAATCAACTACTTATTTTCAGATAGTGTCGATATTTGAGTAGTCAATTTAATTATGTAAAAACTTATGTTAGCATAACCTGATAATCCTAGTAGGTGAAGAAGACGTAGATAGCAAATAAAGAAAGAAAGTTGAAGGGGTTGTTAATTTATGAAATGTTGTGCAGAGTATTGACGAGAAAATCTTAGGTGCGAAGGTTCCAAGACCAATTATAAAGTAACAACATTATCATTAATTAAAACCTTTTTGATTCAAGCCAAGCCAAGCCAAGCCAAGCCAAATTAAAGAGTCCAAGCTGACTTTAAGTGCCAAATGTCTTTGTGATGGCCTTGCAATGAAAGATTAATGTAAAATACACCTAATAAGGATGGATGGAAGGATATTTATTAAATTAAATTTCCAGCAAACCATGTTCTTTTGCTCATTAAACTATATATCTTAATTTCAGAACAATGACCAAAATGTCCCGCATGCAATTGGACATCAATTCAATTATATGTGGTACTATATATATGGATGAATTATTGATACAGATCTAAAAAATTGTATTTTTTAACCAATGAGAAACCTTAAACTATCAATATTGAGACTGTGTCCCGTTGCAAAACGCATCTTTTATTTGGGGTGTATGGTGCGCACCTTACTTTATTATCATTGGATTTCTAAAATTTAATCTTGGCCATTGAATATTTTACACAACAACACAAGTTATATGTTCAACCGGTAAATCATTCAAGTTATAAATTTATGTGGTCAAATATTACGAATGATTGTTGTATTTTTTTATAATATGTTATGATGACTTTCCTAATATGTTAAAATATATTTTTTTTATTAAGTTTTGAATCTTTCTGGTCAAATTTTATGAATTATTGCTTTTTTTTTATGATATGCTATGGTGACTTTTATGAT
>BRYE01000005.1:16862811-16872811 GCA_030159115.1 Actinidia arguta var. hypoleuca | reverse complement strand
ACTTAAAGCCCTATCTGTTGTGTGTTCATCCAAATGTGGTAGAGAACCTCCTATTCAAAAATCATGAAGGAGTGTGCGAACTACATTTAGTGAGGTAAACGAGAAGAAGTTCATCAGCAACAATATATCATCCCAGTTCAGAATCCCCAAGGGTGTGGTTTTAGACAATGGAACTCAATTCATAAGAAAGAGCGCAAATAAGATGTTGGATGAGCTGATGATTGAGATTTATAACTCTACTTCGAGTTACGCTCGTTGTAATGGCCAAGCATAGGCATCCAATAAGATGATCATGAATGGAATCAAGAAAAGACTTAAGAAAGCTAAAGGAAAATGGGGGCAGAAGTTACCTAGCATTTTGTAGACTTACTGAACTATACCGCGGAAGGCGACAAATGAGATGCTATATTCATTTACTTTCGTTTGGAAGCCGAAATACCATTGGAGGTCAGATTGCCCCTAATCCGAACTAAAGCCTACAATTAAAGAAAACAACTCTGAGGTCTTGGCTCGAGACCTTGACCTTACCTAAGAAAGGAGAGAAAACGCACTGATGTGGATTAGGTGAGCTATAACAGCAGCTCGCCAAAACATACAATCAGAAAAGTTCACCATAGGGAGTTTATGGTAGTAGAGTTTGTATTGACAGAAGTTATCAAAAATACTATTATTGATGATCTTCTAAGAAACTTTTTGTACTGAACTACCCCCTATATTGTAAATGTTTTTTGATCAATACGAATATATTTAGTTCGAAAATAACCTTGTTCACATTTATTTCTTTATTTCTCAAGTTACGTGCGTTACTTTGGTTGAACCATTCTCCTGATTTTTACCTCAAGAATGTTTCTTAAGTGTTGGAAAACTTTCTAAGTGTTAAAAGATGTGAATTCCGAACTGAAATAAACACATGAGATGCAATCCTCTTATTACTTGAGCCCGAGCTCAAGCGTCCTAAACTAGTGCAAGACTATCTGCCGAACTACTCGAACACTAAGCTTGAGATACCCTAAATTAGCACGAGACTATTCACCAAACTACTTGTGAACCGAGCTCAAGGTGTTCTAAAAGTCAATTATAATTCAATACATGAACACAAAAATAACCACGTCATGCATGCAAAAAATTGAGCTTAGAAAATAGAACCATCATTCCATTCAAAAAAGTTAAAGGGTGCCCTAAATGTGACTTGTTAAGAAATTAGTTGCAAATTTTTAGAATAAAACTAAACAAGCTCAGTACAAAAATAGAAGCTCATTTAGCTGGAGTCTTTTCATCACCATCATTTATAGTTGTAACGTCTACCTTTGGATTATCAGGATCGGCAACTAGAGTGTTCACTACATCATCCCCCTCTCCTTTTGGAGGTTCCTTCATGTACTAATCATCGGTTTAAGTGATGCATAAGATAAATAGGGGGGATACCGAGGCTCCGGAGGACGTTTAGCCCAAGCTTCATGGCTTTAGTCAATGCCGAGCTCCTCGAGGGAAGTCGTTCATTCCTTCACGAGTGTGAAGACCTTCTCATCCTCCACTACTTAGATGTAGTGGTCGTTGACCCGCTACCAACCACGGTCAAAGACGCGCTTTTACTCTGCCCCGCGCTCTGCCTATAGCTCTTAGATTTGGCATTCCATCTCAGTCACCCGCTTCTCCATCTCATTAAACTTTTGGATTTACTCAGTAATGTTGGCAAGATCGGTCTTCTTCTTCTTCTTCAACTCATTTTTACTATTGAGGACTTTTTGGAGCTCCTCGGTCCACTTCTCCTCCTTGTGGTAGTTCTTCACGGCCCATTAGAGAAGCTGCAAAAAAATTCACAAGGTTAAAGACATCGAGCTATATTAAACACACTCAAATATTAAAAAATTCACAAGGTTAAAGACTACAGTAAATATTATTACCTGCATCCCTTGCATCATTGCGAGTTTTGTAGACTGAGCAATGTCCTCCTTCTCTAACTCTACATCATCCATTGGCAGCGTAGAGGCCTTGGATAGGGTAATTCAAGTTTCAAAACTCATGAAACAATCCTCAATAGTCATCCTCCTACCAAGGTGATCTATAACTAATTTCGAATTCTAGAGCTCTACAAGAATGGGACCGAACAAAGTAGCTCCAACCGAGCTAATCCCGATGTTTTGATATGGGTCTTCTTTCTTGAGTGGTCATTAGCCTGCCACTTTATTTTTGCCTAATGCGGGAAGGCACAATCGTGGACGTTGGGTGGGGCGTTAGTATGAGAGGTCAGTTGCCAAACTACAGCACTAGGCTTGCCTGATCTGGACATACTCTTGACCTTGGCAAGCATTGCATAGTAGAAGCTAGATACCTCGAGTTTCTCTCCTTCTTCTTTCTTTTGCTTCTCTTTGAAAGAAGGCTTAACTTCCTCCCTAAGTATGTTACCATAAAATTATAAAATAAGGTGAGGGTTTTGGACTATAGGGAACTGCACTAGCTAAGGGGCCTCATTGTCTGAGCTAAAAAATATAACGGACTTGACTGCGGCCAGATTTTCCCCCATATTTTCCCAATTTCGTTCCTTTTCCTACTTTCCCTCTTGTTGTTGTTCTTCCTCTTCCTCTTCACTAACCTCTTCTCCTTCTTCTTCACTAGCAAACACGGCAGCTAATTTATTTCCCGAAAGCTCACTAATCAAGTTGGACATAGACAACCTCATCCTTTTCTTGCTCTTCTTCTCCGAGAGTTCACTCAGGTATCCAGTCGTTGATGGTCTGATCATCCGAACTTGAGGAAACAATGCATTGGGCTATGCTAGTTCCTAAATTCAAAGTGGGGTAGGGACAACCTCACCTTGGAGGTAACCAAACACCCTGTTTCGGTGTTGAAGTGGGGCGTCAATAATGTCACGACCCATTTCAATTTATATGTATGGTCCCACCCAAGATATTAATATATGGATCGTAACTAGCCAGTGAGATTACTCACTAAGGCTTATCCATTAACTAGTTTAGGAATTTTCTACCATAAAAAAAAATTATATGTAGTCAAATTTTGCAAAAGCATAATAAAAATAAACAGAGTTGAAGTGTAAAGACATTTTATAAATATAAATCATTTACAATATAAACATAAATAATTTAAACCTATAGTTCTGGCCATAAGTTCGGCTTAACTATTTAACAAAATACTACTATTCTATTACATACTTGTAATTGACAAAATATACCCAGTCATCTCTATCACTCGTGCTCTTTAACGTCTAGATTTTCTGCAATATTACGTACAACAACATCTTAAGCACTAGGCTAGTGTGAGTCATTATATGTCAAATTTACTAACGACCATGAAATTATAAGTCAATGAATTCATCTCATCATGAAATAGTCTTATACAACCTTGGCTCATCTAGGCCAATCTTTTATCAAAATTCTTGGCCTATCGAGGCGAATTTCCCTTGATTTCATATTAAGTATTTTTATATAGACACCATACATTCGACGACCACCGGTTCCTTAGAGAGTGACCCTAAGATAATATATATATATATATATATATATATATGGCATGATATCACCCATGATCATCTAGTTATGATCTCACCCTTATTACTTCACCTACTATATTCCGTTCTCCTAGCATCGAGGTACCGTTCGAACTATGTGTCATTAAAATCATAATTTTTAAATTAATCATTTTTTCTCATAATCATGACATATCTAAACACAACATGCATTCATTCATAACATATATTCATAGGAAAAAAATATCAAAATCAACAAGTTCAAACAACGCATGTTTCATATATAAAATTTAAGTAAACAAGATATATAAGAGACTCACAAAAAATGATTTTTCCAATTTTTCTATGCCCTAAGGTTACGATTCCTTGAATTCGGATCCTACATTTAATATTTGAATCGTTATATCTAACAGTCTCGTGGCTATTAATGACATACTAAAATTTTATAATTTTTCAAGTTAGGAAAGTATTTTTAAAAATTAATAATTCGGATTAACATAGTACAGAGATTTTTTGCAAATAAATTTGATGACTTTAGCTCGATTTATGAATTATTTGGACATTTAAAACTTTTTCAAAATTCATGAAATTAAATACTCAATAACTAGACATATAAATGTATCACGTACAAAATATTCAGATTTTTCTGAGATTTTAACTATTTTTATAAAATTTGCAAACTTTGTGCTCAGAATTTCTAAAAAAATAATTACTTTGAAGTTTCAATACAATACGAATTAAAATTAAATATACATATATCATTTTGATTCTCATAATTAATCTATTTTTTTATAATTTCATGAAAATTTTAGATTATACAATATAAGAAAATATGAATCAAACTTAACATATATAAAATTCGTACCTTATTCAAGCATTTAAATTTTTTCTTGAATTTATATTTTTTTCCTAACATTCTCTCTCTCTCTCTCTCTCTCTCTGTTTTCTCCTCTATTTCTTTCTCTATTTTTCTCTCTTTTTGTGCCTAAGTTTTTTTGTTTTTGTTCCCTTGAGAAACTGCTGCCAGCATTCATTTATAAGTGGGAGTTTTTTTTTAAAAAAGTTTGCACATGACACCCACATGCACACTTCACACTCCCTCTAGTCACATGCACGCACATCAGCCATGCACATACGCCCCCCCCCTCCCCCCCCCCCCCCCCCCACAAAAACACAAACACAAACACATACACAAACACAAACACACATGTTATACTCTGACTCTTAATTATTTTTACTTTATTATAGTAAGAGAAAATATATAAATACAGTGGTAGACTTTCAGTAATTTTCATAATTTTTATGATGACATAATTTTTATCCAAAAATATTTTTTGAAAAAATAAAATAGAAGACTAGATACATGTCCTATTTTGGGACACATGTCAACCATGGCTTATTGATTTGATTATGGGGCCACCTCATGGGATGACTCACCCATGGCCATCGGATTTTTGTCTTCTTTAAAGACATAAAAATTCTATAAATGAGAAAGAGTGGAAGAAAGAAAGAAAGAAAAGAAAGAAAATAGTGGGGGAGAGAGAGAGCGCACAAATGGTGAGAAAAAAAGAAAGATTGAGAGATAAAAGAGAAATTATATGGTATGGTTAGTTATAATCATGAGAGGTAGGATGTGAAATCAACAGTGAGATGATATCTGATCGGGATAAAACTATAATATGTTGTTTATGGCTAACAGATCAGCATATCTAATGGTCCCGATTTTGATTTGAGGTAAGCAAAAGTATACAATATGCTTTTTAAACTCTGGAATACTTTTTTTTAAAATTTTCGATTTTATATTCTTCTTGAACATGTATGCTATCTGTTGAAATCCGTGGTATTTTATTAAAATCATGATATGTATGATATTATTGTATGATGATTAAATGCTATGGAATGAATTTGTACATTAATTGAGTGGACACACCAATAACTCTACTAAGGACCGAAAAAGCCAAAAGAGCTAGGAGGTGTAGATGAGGCCGGCCATTAATAATGTACCAGAAAAGACCGAGTATGAGATGTTTCATGATTTGATGATTCGTTGAGCTCTTCTAGATTTATTGTTGAGCCATTATTGAATTGAATATATTCCTGTCGTATTGTATACTACCTTGTTTAAAATGATTTTTCAAGCGGACGCGAGGATTGAGAAGTACGAGATGAGTTGGATAAAAGATTTAAAGACTTTTGATAATTTTGTATTAAATTTATAAGGAGACATTGTATAAATAAACATTTGAAGACTAATATAAATTTGAGAAAAATAACGCTCTGATTTGTATATAAAGGAACACAATTATTAACGGCCTATTATGACAGAGAGAAAAATGGAATGGGTCATTACACGGGACAACCGTTGTTCTTGCACTTACCCCACACACATGTACATTATTCACCCATGCATGCAACCCACACACTCATGGGACAACCATGCACCTCTTCCGTATGTATGGTGACACATGTCACCATGTGTCCCTTATGCACACCATTAGGTGGCCTCCACATGTCCCTCATGTGCACACTAGGGGTGTCCAAAATACCCGTCGGACCCGAGAACCGACCAGAACCGACCTCATTGGGTCGGGTTGGTTCGGGTCTATCATCACCTCGGTTCGGTTCTGGGTCTAAAAATAAAATACCCGTCCGGTTCGGGTCGGTTCTCGGTTCTATAATTTTTTTTACCCAGAACCGACCCGAACTGACCCGAAGGAGAACCGAATACGGAACCGATATATAGACCCGAGAATATATTAATACGGTTCTCGGAGTGGTTCGATATGTATTATTTTAAATTATATTGGATGTTAATTTGTATTATTTTAAAAAATATATAATTGTGTAGGAGTTATTTGTATTTTTTAGTGTTCACAAGAGTCTAAATGAGCTGGGTAAATCCGACCCGACCCGAACTAACTCGACCCCGAGAGAACCGAAGAACCGAACCGTTCTGTTCGGTTCTCTCGAATGCTCGGGTCGGTTCTGGGTCCAAAAATCTGGAACCGTGAATGGTCGGGTCGGTTCTGGGTCTGACTCAGAACCGACCCAACCCGACCCATGCCCACCCCTAGTGCACACCTACATGGCTGCCATGCACGTATCCCTATGTGTCTACAATGTATCGCATTGTCGTGTTATATTTTACACTTAATTGTGAAGTAATACAAATATATAATTTCACTACAAAAAATATTGATTACACTTAAAATTAAATAAAATTAACTCGGTAACTAATTTAATACCTATTTATGCGGGTCAGGGTCTCACAAATAGACCAATAAGTACCCAACAAGCTTGGATACCTTACACCTTAGCAGTTTTTGACCCGAGTTATCGCACTGTTGCTTGAAACGATCATTAAAAACTGTAGAGTACGTAATCAAGCTATAAATATTAACTCAAATTTGAAACTGCAAGTACTGCAAGGCGTTAAAGAAGAAACAAATATATGCATAGTAAGGAAAGAAGTTTACCGTTCAGGACACTACCATTGAAGTGCGAGAAGCCAAATAACCCGTCATCATCGGGGAAGAACTCCTAGTTACCAAAAATCTAGACAAACTCTACCAAGTGCATGTCCTTATCTGGGCTCTCTAATACCAGCCTAGTTTGAGGTTCTTTCCCTACTTTGAAGCCTGAGGTTGTGGTTCCCATTAATGTCAGCCTTAGGCCAAACTACCATATACACATGGAGAAAGTCCAAAGCCAAGAGCTTTAAATGCTCCCTCCGAATAAGAGCTTATATGGTAGAATAGTCTGGACAAAGTTTATGGACCCTTGCATTAAAATGAGGTGATACCGGGATATCATCTCCTTTAGGAATGGACTGATTCATGGAAAACTGAAGTCCTTCTTATTGGATTAACCAAATGCGGACGGGAATCCAATCTTCGTTCTCATCTGCTTCGACATCATCGGGAAGGACCTCTATGTGTACGTCATTGGGGATCTTGTGTTCCCTTCTAAGATGATCTAACCGTGTTGATCCTATTATTAGCCTCCTGGCGAGTGAAAGTTTGCCATGTGTTTGAAAGAAAACAACTTATCAGTCCGAGCTAATGCCTTAGTGCAGGACTATAATAAAGCAACATGAATGGCTAAGCAAGATTGAGTTCGCCAAATTACATTTGAGTTAAAAGTTTTTATCTTAATGGCCTAAAACTATGGTCTAACTTGTGTTAGCCAAGCTATTTTCTAGTTCCGAGCTCAAGTGAAATCATTGCATGGTTTCGTGTGGACTTTCACCCCCAAACAATTTTGGGACAAAACCTTAGCCTTAAGGGTCCAAACCACTAATTTGAAACACTGAGATCACGTCTAATCTAATCTATAAAATTCAAAACCTCAAACACAAATTGGATTCATTCTAATAAGGGGAACAAATCAAAACTCCATTTCAGGGCATTTGGACCAAGAGAAGCCCAAAAGTCATTCTTTAATGGCATAAGAACAACCAATGTAGATACATGAATTCCACTCGATAATTTTAAAGCATATTCATATGATAAAAATCTATGCTATACACTACATATTCAGAATGTACAAGGCATTATGAAAAGTTTTGAAGACATTGATGCAAAATGAAGGCCAAAAGAATGAGCACGAGAAGAACAAACTCACCGAATTCTGGAAATGATCGATGGGACTATAGAAAATGGTTGGAGGCAACACTAGAAGTAATGAAAGCAGAGACGACAATAAACGGTGGCGGCGACGACGATGACAACAACAACAAAGGCAAAAGAGAGACAACTCACACTCTTCTCTCTCTAAAAGCTTGGGGGCGTAGAAGTGTTGAAAGATGGTTTAGATTCCCTATTTATAGGGGAACTCAAAAATTTTCTCTTTGGCGCCCAAACGACGCCTAAGGGCAGATGCATCACTTCAAATTTTGTGCAAATCGAGCTAAGCAACAAACCAGCGCTTGACACATGGTATTGAAAGGACATTGTAGTAACAGCTTGCAGGCACCTTCGGGGTGCCTTAATTGAGCTTATATAGATAGGAGCACTGGACGCAACTAGCTCTCATAACCTCCACAATCACAAACTGAGCTCATGCAAGCTAAGGGTAATTGTAAGGGCATGAAATAATCAACATGGCCTCTACGTTGAGCTCCACCAAGAACCATAGTTCGATGGTTACCTCATAGTAGTTCTTGTTGGTTACCTTAGTATGGGAGTTTGGTCACCAAACACGGCAACCATCTCGGTGGCATAACCTTACCGACCAAGGGCAGCGAGTAGCGTACACGTAAAGGCTTATCCACCCGCACGCCCAGGTGAGATTCCCTATGATATAACAAACTATCCATCAATCATGGTATGATTGGACAACCGCCTACTAATTAGCACAACAATTGGCATGTCTGTGAACACGTTAACCTATACTATGAAAGGCATTAGTCTATCTCATTTGTGGATAGTCAAGATTTTATATATATATATATAACACCAGAGCAAAAGCATACCCTTTTGATCCTTTATTCTTTATCTTAAGTCATTATCTTGATTGTCAAAGAGCCATTCCAAGAACAAATCCAAGCGTCTTACTATTTCTGTGTTGTAGGCTCGACCAGAAGAGACCAGAGTCATCGAAAAACAATCTTTTGCCATCCTTATCTGCATTCGATTTTCTTTCACCCCACACTTGTATATGTAAGACCTTAAAACAAATGGAGAATCACAAAGTTTACATCAATTTGTATACAAGAATTGTAGTTTAGTAATTGGGGTTTAAGTAGAGTCTGTTATCACTACAATGGTTGAATCACAGGGATTAAATAACTACAACGATGGTTTTGATGAAATTGGGGTTTTGCTTTAGTGGTTTTTAAGATAAAGTAGTTAAATTAAAAATGAATAAATAAATATCTTATATTATAAAATACATTAATTTTTTAAAATATATGTGAGAGAACTATGTTTTAGTGGCTCTAATTAACTTGAGTCTTCAATCCGACCAAGTCAGATAAAACACTCATCTTTAGATTAAAATTACTGTCAAAACTATGTCTATAACACTTTCTGGGTTACCAAATTAGAGGGTGTACATGGAAACTCACTCTTTTCCATTGCCCCACATTTTATTCACATATTAATATTATTATTGTTTCAGTTACAAATTAACATCAGTCTTCAACCCAACCAAGTTAGATCAAAACTAGTATCAAAACTACCTCCATAACTCTTTTTTTGTTTACCAACTTTGAGGGTATACATGGAAATTCACTCTTTTCCATTGCCAAGAATTCTATTCATAAATAAATATTATTATTCTTTCAATTATGAACACTAAGTGAGTCTCAATCCCATATACTTAACTTACTGTTGAAGATTGATTACTTCGTCTTAAAGGACTCCATTTTTCAAAAAGACACAACTTATCTGAAGTTGAAATGCTTGGATTGTACAGTGTAATTCAAGCCTTTTAGGGGGTCATTTTGGGTTCATTTTGGTAATATACATCGTTTATATTGTAGACTTCATTGTGAAGATCAATACTATAAAATAA
>BRYE01000005.1:16810311-16812811 GCA_030159115.1 Actinidia arguta var. hypoleuca | reverse complement strand
TTCCACTCTCTAATTGCTAAACTTGCCACTTCCGCCAACTTACCGGGCACCTTCCTACTCAATGCATCGGCCACTACATTGGTCTTTCCTGGATGATACTGCAAATCAAAGTCGTAGTATTTTAAATACTCCATCCATCGCCTCTTTCTCAAAATCAAGTCCTTAGAGAAAATATACTTCAAACTCGTGTGATAAAAAAATGCCTCAAATTTCTCGCCATATAAGTAATTCCTCCAACTCTTCAAGGCAAACACCATTGCTACTAACTCCTAATAATGCGTAGGATAGTTCTTCTCATGAATCTTTCATTGCCTAGACCTATAGGCTACAACTCCACTTAATTGCATCGAGGACAACCAAGTCCTTCTTTAGAAGCATCACAATAGATGGTATACCCAACACCTCGCTCGGGTACTACCAAAATTGGAGCTGTAGTCAATCTCCTTTTCAATTCTTCGAATAATGCCTCGCAAGCATCATCCCATACATATCTAAATCTTTTTCGAGTCAGTTTAGTCATTGGTGCTGCTAAGCGAGAAAAATACTTCACAAAACGACGCTAATAACTGGCTAACCCAAAGAAACTTTGAATCTCAAACACACTCCTAGGTTGCTGCCAATTCATCACTGCCTTGACCTTTTTTGGGTCTATAGAAACACCATTACCCGAAACATGTCCCCAAAACTTAACCTATGTGAGCCAAAATCACACTTCTTAAGCTTGGAATATAATTGATGCTCTCTTAAAAGTTGTAAAACTACCTTAAGCTGATCATGATGTTCTTCCTTGGACGGTGAGCAAACCAAAATATCATCCACACAAATCTATCCAAGTAAACCCGAAAAATCCGGTTCATCAAGTCCACGAAAGTGGCTGGGGCAAACCAAACGGCATCACTACAAACTTGATGCCTGTAACGAGTACGAAAAGCGGTCTTCGATATATCTTCCTTATTCACCCTCACCTGATAGTATCCTGACCTCAAGTCAATCTTAGAGAAACATATCGAACCCTTCAATTGGTCAAATAGATCATCAATCCTGGGCATAAAATACTTATTCTTCATTGTGACTATTCAACATTCGATAATCTATACAAAGTCACAGTGAGCCATCTTTCTTCTGAGGGAATAAAGTTAGTGCTCCCCACGGTGAGGTACTAGGACGGATGAAGTCCTTATTCTGCAAATCTTGCAACTGTACTTTTAGCTCTCACAACTCAGCTGGAGCAAATCGATACGGTGGCATAGAAATAAGTGTGGTTCCCGAAAGTAACTCGATAGAGAATTCTACCTCTCTTTTTGGGCAGTAAATTGTATTAATCTTTCGGAAACTCAGAGAGAATAGGAGGTAACTCACCACGAGTAACCATCTCATCCAAAATCAAACTAGCCAAAATGCAACTAATCGACTCAATGTTACGTGGGTCACTCAATGACTGTCCTAAGGGGTCACTTTTCTCTCCAAAAAATGAGAACCACTTCCCTTTTGAAGTGCACACCCAAACTCTCCTTTTGTACCAATGGATAGTGGCATGTAAAGTTGACAACCAATCCATCCCCAAAATGACATCAAAGCCCGAAATATCCAGAAGAACAAAATCAAAGACAAAAAGTCGATCAGAGATCACAAACTCACATTCCCGACGTATTCGATCCAAGGGAATTCGACCTCCTGCTGGTGACTCAACAAATAATGGTGGATGCAACACGTCAGCCTTCAAGTCCAAAACAAATGCCAAAGATGACAGAAAAGAATGTGACACCCCAAAATCAATCAGAACTCTTGCCCAAGAATTGAACAATAGAAATATACCTCGAAGTCTCGGACTACAGAAGGTTTAGTCTGAGATGGAATTGTTGCTGCATCAGTCATTGTACAGACCCTTCCCTGCACCCCCGATTCTGCATGTCCCCCTCTCTATCCTGAAAACTGCTTGGATGTAGTTAAAGCATCTCCTCTTAAATCTGGATCCTCGCTGGAAAGCGACTGACTGATGTGACTACTGTGACTGGTTCCTGTGCTGATAATTAGAAGCCTATTCTGAACTCTGCTGCTACACTGACCTTGCTCTGCTGTGAGTACTTCTTCCTTGCGTGCAATTTGTAGAAATGTGAACTTGCTGGCCACATTTGTAACAGACTCTCTGCGGACACTTTGTGAATGTGACCTGGTTGATTACACCAATGACAAACAATCTGGCCTTCCGAGACCTGCCTGGGGCACTCGGGGCTGGTGGTGAAGCTGTAATTGATGACCTATACATCTGCTACCCAATTGATACCTTTGTGCCATCTCTCTATCTCTTCTTGTTGAAACTTTCGAAGGTAGTAGAATTGGTGCCCACCGACATTTGTCTCGGCTCCCAACTGCCCTTAGACTCAATGGCTGCCGCTTCTTTGGGTCCACCCTTCGTGCGCAATCAAGCAGATCCTAGTCACATAGAGTTGGAATGATGGATGTAAGCCATTGTCAAACTTCTTACACTTTTTTGCCTCAG
>BRYE01000005.1:16775311-16780311 GCA_030159115.1 Actinidia arguta var. hypoleuca | reverse complement strand
ATTATTAGGTACCACTGGTTTAGAAAGAAACACTATTAGGACCACCAACCAATTTTCGAATCCCAATTGCTATACCAAATTAATGAATGAAGTTTTCAGTGATCTTTTCTTTTCTTACTTTTTAACAAATACAAGAACTTCATGGATATCAAGGAAAGCAAGTACAAGGGGAAAAAAATATGCCTTTAAAAAAGGATCAACTACAGACAAATGCAAAACACTACAAAAAAAATTATCCAAAAAAAATCCATAAGATGACGCATGTAAAATAATGACAGACAAATTAGGTTATCATTGTTTTATTTCTGTAAGCTTGTATGTAGCATTGTGATTTAAGAGACGAATTGGACTAAAATGTTGCATAAAATAATAAAGGAAAGGCATGTAGTGTGATTTTTAAAGAGTAAATGGGTTGAGAGTTTGATTTCAATAGAATTCAAGGGGTGAAATTTACCCTTCTTTTTTTGTTAGAATTCAGAGAATGAATAAGGATTATTGTTGGAGATCTTCATAAGACTACAAAATATATATATATATTCGCATAACATATATAGAGAATCTGACTTTTGACCATGGACTACTTTTTTAGCTCAATGAGTTTATCTAAAAAAAAAATTAAATTCAAAACTTTAATTTTCCAAAATAGACAAAAATATCCCTGTTTTGTACTCTCAAAAAAAATCTTCTTACACCTCATGTTTCTTTATACACCACTATTACAATTTTTTCCACATCCCAGATGCACCTACGCTATAATTGCTGGCCACCAAGTTGACGGCTGACTGATGACTTTTTAATCGGTCACCAATGATCTGGAACAGTAAGATTTTGATGTCAATCAAATTTTATTGTTTTACTCACTGTTTGAAATAGTACAATTTGATTTTTTTTAATGACCAATGTTCAAAATAGAGCAGTAGAATTTTACTGTTTTTTGGCGACGACTGTGGCAGAGGCGTTAGTGGTGGAAAAGAGTAAAAAAAAATTTAAAAATAATTTTATCGTAAAAAAAAAAACAATGCAGTTTCATTATTCTGAGCGGGGACAAAAATATTTTAAAAAATGATTTGTTATTTAAAATAACAAACAATATAATTTCACTGTTCTGAGTGGTGGCGGTGGTGGAAAATAATAAAAAATTAAAAAAATAATTTTATTGTTGAAAATAGCAAATAATTAAATTTCATTGTTCTAGGCAGCGACAGTGGCTATGGCGGCATTGATGGTGGTGGTAAAAAAATAAATTTTACGAAAAATAAATTTATTTTTCAAAACAACAAATAATAATTTTTCTATTTTCTATTTTAAAAGCCAAATATAAAATATTCATAATTTGGTTCCCTATTAAATTAGAGGATCATAGCTTATAAAACTTATTAGTCCATGGACTTGAGATTTAGCACAAAGTTATTGGACCAATTGTCTTAATGGATTTAAGTCATCACCCAATGACTAATTTTCTGAAATCATAAATAACACTCTC
Organism: Actinidia arguta var. hypoleuca; assembly: GCA_030159115.1. NCBI lineage: Eukaryota > Viridiplantae > Streptophyta > Magnoliopsida > Ericales > Actinidiaceae > Actinidia > Actinidia arguta. The sequence continues at coordinate 16,778,828 of BRYE01000005.1, read as the reverse complement.
TTCATTTTAATTTATTTGTCCACTATTTTTTTTTATGTTCCAAAATACTTATTCATTTTTAAAAGGCAACTGCTAAAATAGTGTAGGTTTTCTCTTCTGTCCCTTTTATTTTTTCATTGATGTGATCACTTTTAGATAATTTTAAATAGGTGAAATACGATGACCTCCCATGAGGTTTGCCTTTAATACATAAAGCACCCCTGACGTTTAAAAAATTACAATGACATCTCCTGAAATTTGAAACTTGTTGCAGATTTCCTCTAAAATACACTGATCACCCCTGAGAATTCGGGTTAATACACAAACCACCCCTAAAATATACTGACCACCCCAATGATGCTTTGTGTATTAACCCATAATCTCAGGGATAGTCAGTGTAATTTTTTAAATATCAGGGGGCATCTGTATTAAATGCAAACTTCAGGGGGGTATTGCAATTTCTCAAATGATATGGGTATTTTGTGTATTAACATGAAATCTAAGGAGTGATCAATTTATTTCACCTTTTTTATTCTCTCTCCTAAATAGAGTTAGAAAAAAATTAAAAAAATAATTTATACTATTTCAAATTTAGTTTCCTAAGAAAACAAAAAATCTTTTCAGTGTTTCTCTCTTCTATGCAGAATTTTTTCAATAAATCTTATTTTTAATTTATTTTTGTACTTATTTTACTAAAATAAACTGTAAACTAAAGTTTCTTTAAATATACAGAGAAAGTAATGCTGAATAAAAAAAAAAAAAAAAAGAAACCTTAGATGCTTTACATCATACGCCAATAATTACTCCATATATTCCTAAGTTCAAAAAGAAAAAACAATAGATACTTATAAAATAAATTTTTAGATAAGTTACGCAAATTTTAATTTAATATTATACAAGATAATATATACTTATATTAATATTAAATTATAATGCCTTTATTATGAATTATTTTTGTTTGAATATGAATAGTTATGGTCATTGTTATGAATTATTGTGACTTCAAAGTAATAATTGTCGTGGGGTCTACTAATTAAAGGGGAGCCATCTGTTAACTTATTTTTATGAATCGTCTTTGTATGAGTCATATTGGTTTTGTTATGAATTTTTGTGTCTATTGTTATGAAATATTTTATTATGAATGGATTTGTTATGAATTCTATTGATATGTGGTAAATTTTATGAATTTTTTTTTTATGAATTCACAGGAATATAATTATAAAAAGTTTTATGAAAATTTGTGGCTATGTTATGAATCAAAAATTAATTTTATGAGAATTTGTGACTAAATTATATTTTAATCTAATTGACTTACAAAATAACCAATTTAACAATTCAAAAATAGTAATATGACACAATTTCAGCCACATAATTGATGCAAATAGTATATTTCTATTGTTGGGTGTATATTGTAGCACTTTCCAAACATTATTCTAGTGAGAAACCTAACAAAAAAATCACACCCCACTTGTTAGTATGCATGTCTATTCACTTTTAGTTCTCTAACCAATGTGAGATTGAGTTTTTCTACCATATTTGAATTAGTTTAACTAGTTCTGTTTGAAGGATACAATCTCTCATTCATCTCTTATCCATTTTGAATAAACTTTATATGTTTTCGAATATCACATTACGAAAAATACAACTCCACTTTGTTTCATAAAAAAAGATGATCGGCATCTTTTTTATTTTTGGTTCAAAGTCGCCAAAAATCATGTTCAAAATCTAATTTTTTCAACATATGGTGCAACCAAGTATAACGTTATCACAATCAATGGTAATATTTACCATAATTAATCATAACAAAAAATTATAACTTTTATTTTTGGACCGCAAAAGATCATATCATTGACAATAATAATACGTAATAAATTATCTTTAACTATTTTTAGCATAAACCCAATAATATTTATCATACATATTGATATGTTGCGTTTCCTTTACAAATAACGGGTCAAACTACCGTTTCATGAAATACCGCATGCTTCATCAGTTCCAATTTGTTTGTCAATTTAGAAGAATTTAACATTTTAGAAAACAAAAGATGTGATTCTTTAAAAGTTTTAATTTTTAAAGAATAACCTTTAGAGAAATGCTCCCGTACATCCCTTATTTTGGGGTATTTTTAGCACCAAATTTGATAGCCATTAGATAAAAAAAAATTAATTTGAATTCTTAAATAAATTAATACTTAATGACAACTTGAATAACGGGTTAAACTTACTTTTATGAACCGGATTGGTTTGATTATGAATTATTTTAGCTATTGTTATAAGATGTTTTGTTATGAATTCTATTGGTATGTTTGATAAGTTTTATAAATCTTCATGGTTCTATTATGAATTTGTAGATATATAATCATAAAAGTTTTATAATATATTGTAATTTAGTTATAAATTATTTTGATTTCGTTATGAATGATTATGACCATTGTTATGAATTAGTGTTAACTTGTTTTTATAATTTTTATTGGTTTGATTATGAATTATTTTGCTTTGGTTATGAATGGATATGACCATTGTTATAAATTAGTGTTGCTTCAAACACTAAATTATTCTACTTCAAAGCATTAATTATCATGGAGTTCACTAATTAAAAATTAATTTTATTGGTTTGGCTATGAATTATTTTGGTTTGGTTATAAACGATTACGACAATTATTATGAATTAATGTTGTTTCAAATAAAAAATGAATGAATGAATCACTTCAAATCATTAACCAGTTAAAAATTATTTTTTTAATAAATCTTATTGGTTTGACTATGAATGGCTATGACATTGTTATGAATTAGTATGACTTAACAACGAATTAGTTATTTCAAAACATTAATTGTCGTGGAGCCCACCAACTAAAGTGGAATTCAACTACTTTTATTAATATTATTAGTTTGGTTATGAATTCTATTGATATGCTTGCTAATTTTTATGAATTTTTATTGTTCGTTTATGAATTCTTATGGACATAATTATAAATGTTTTATAAAAATTTGTGACTATGTTATGAATCAAAAATTAATTTTATGACAATTTGTGATTAAATTATATTTTAGGGTGAAATACAATGACCTCCCCTGAGGTTTGCTTTTAATACACAAAGCACCCCTGACGTTTGAGAAATTACAATAATATCTCCTGAAGTTTGAAACTTGTAACAGATTTTCTCCAAAATAAATTGATCACCCTTGAGATTTCGGGTTAATACACAAAATATCCCTAAAATACACTGACCACCCTAGGGGTGCTTTGTGTGTTAACTCTAAATCTTAGGGTGGTCAGCGTAATTTCTCAAACGTCAAGGGGGCATCTGTAATTTCTCAAATGTCAGGAGTATTTTGTGTATTAACATGAAACCTTAGGGGTGGTCAGTGTATTTCACTCAATAAAAAAATATGACTGGTAGATGGATTTGAAAGGACATAAGAAATGATCGTGACACTGTATTTGTATAGCATATAGTATAGATGTATAGACCTCATATGAAATTAGAATGAGAGTAAATAATGTTTACCCACCTTTTCATGACATGAATATGATTGTA
>BRYE01000005.1:16762811-16767811 GCA_030159115.1 Actinidia arguta var. hypoleuca | reverse complement strand
AAAAATTTTGCATGACAAAAAATAACAATTTAGAGGAGACTTGAGCAATCAAAGCATGTCACTACCGGTAGTGGATTTATTCACTATTGGTAGTCTAGATTTCAGAGGCGAAATCGAATTATTCACTATCGGTAGTGACATGCTTTGATATATATCCAACTCCATATATATATAGAGAGAGAGGGCTGATGTGGCACATGGAAGACAGCATGGGCAACCGGATGGGCTATCATTGGCCTTCAGAAAGAGCTCACATATTCATCCGGAGGGGGAGAACTAAAGAGGACTTCACTTCGCATTCCTACCATTTTTCATTTTTCTTTACATTTTTCATTTTCTTAGTTTTAGAGTAGTTTTGAGTTGGTTTTAGATAGAATAGATTAGATAGTTTAAAATTCAAGATTTGTATTTCCGAATTCGACTCTTTCAATTAAAGTTTGTAAGTTCTCTTTAATTTAATTTTGCACTTTTTCATTTATGTTATGCTATTTATTTTTTATTTCTTTTCTGAGTTCATATTTTTTATTTTTTTACTTTTGATGTTTTATTTATATTTATGTCTGAATTTTTCTTAATTATGAGACGGTAGATCTAGAGACTCGGTTCGAGAACTATGTCCTCTTTCGACCCTTCGATGAACTAGTTTCTTCTCTCTTTCAAAATGGTTTTAATGTTTGTTTAGAAATGATTAATGGTATTGTTAAAGATCAAAACTCGGAATTGTACATATTTTTGATTATTTGTCAACAAGAACACTTGGTGCAAGTAATGCTTAGATCAATTGCATTCTAGGTGTTTGAAACTATATCCAAATCCATTATTGATTTCATAAACAAATCTTTAGACATAAAATATATTTTTCACCGCTAAATCTTTCGACCAATATCATAATAAATATGAGATGTGGTTGAGTTAAAATGAGAGAAGAAGTTAGAACATTTAAGTTAGGAGAAGACCAAGTACTTTAACCGAGCCTCAAATGGACATAAAATATAGTGTATATTTCATTTGTATTATTCTCCAAAAACTACAAAAATGTATTTTTACACTTTTTACACTTGCAATAAAATTCAATCTTACAAATTAGCTTTCTGTGAAAAATGACATCGGTACTTCCGAGTATTATACTGCACTGGTAGGTTCCTACGCTTGAAAATTGCAAATAGATATAAAAAATATACACACATAAGTGCCAAGCACTATGCTGTGACTAACAATGAATTTCGAAAAGATTCCATCTTTCAAGCCTTCAAAACGAAAAATTTATCATTTTTAAAAAGATTTGACTAGTGAATATCTCTCACGATTTTAAGTCCATTTGAGGCAGTTTTTTTTTGAAATGGGTTTCTTTTTTCTTCTAGTTTCTGGATTTGAGCTTAACTCGACTCTTTTAATATTTTGTCTTTTTTTTGTAAATTTTTAGTTTTCCTAATTAATTGCTTGATTAGCAATCAATTACTTTATTTTTTTTATTTTCCTACTTCGATTAGGACCTATTAGCATTATAAATTTCGTTGTAATGCCTCTTGACTCATTGGTTATTGATTAATAAATAATATTGAGTTGAGAAAGCATCTCTTCTTTTTCCTATTTTTTTGATAATTGTAGGATTCAACATATTAATATAAGAGTTGTATTTTTTCTCGTTTCCAAATCTTCTCTTCATGTTTCATGCTACATCCGTTGGTATTAGAGCTTGCGCTCGGTTCCTAATTTATCATGGTACATTGTGTTCGTGGTGGATGACAAACTTATGTTGAGGAAGTGTATGCACGCGAGGAGGCTACTTGAGAAGCACAAGTATATGAGTGAGTGGTACAACATCTTGAGGGTCGGTTTGAAGTGCTTGCGAAACAACTAGCCACCTCAAACGTTGCCATCGGCCTACCTCCACATCGTCAATTGAATCCACAATTTGTAAAGGATGAAGAGGGTGATGATGATGTCAATGAGGATAAAGATAACTCATTTGCCATGAATCAGATGCCGAATAGGTACCTTGTGGCCCGGGAATCTTCTAGACGATCAAAGTCAGGGTTAAAACTTAACATACTAGTGTTCAAGGGTTGCTTTCAGCCTAAAAATTTTTTGAATTGGGTTGCGACAGTAAAGGAGGTACTGGAGTTCAGGGATGTTCCCCTTGACAAAAGGGTTTTCTTTTTTGCTATGAAGTTTGGGGGTGCGACACCGCATGGTGGCAACAACTTAATAAAGAGTAGGGGTTTGTAGGGCAAATTGAAGATTAAAACATGCGAAAAATTGATGAAACATATGTGAGCCACTTTTTTACCCCATTACTATGTGAGAATGTTAGACTAACGTTGCAGAATTTGCATCCAGAATCCAGATCCATTGATGACTATACCCAGGAGTTCTATCAGCTTATGGCACATAATGATCTTGTTAAGACGAAGGACCAGAAGGTGGCTCGGTATATCAGCGGGTTGAGACAACAATTTTAGTATGCCGTATATTTTTTAAACTCGGTATTAGTCTCTGAAGCGCAGTAGAGGTCATTGGGTTTGGAGAGGCAGGTCAATAGGCATTCTGGGAGGTCCACAATTTTTTCGGGTAGTGGGGGCAGCCACCTTAGCCCATCGGTTCCACCCCAATAGATGACTATGGGAAGATCTACGACATCAGAATGGGATAGCCAAATCATGCTACAAAAAGGGCAATAACTCGCTGTTTTAAGTGCGGTGAGGTTGGACACAAGATGGCAGATTATAGGAAAGGCGAGTTGAGAGGGGACTGTTCATTGATGACGAAGATCCTATTGATGAGTAGTTAGAAGATGAGTCAGAAACTGATTATGACCATACTAAAAATGATCCGGAGTAGTTTGTCCAAGGTGATGAAGGCCTCTTGTTGGTTATTCGGTGGGATTATTTTACCCCTTGACAGGCGGATGGTGATGATTGGTTGCATAATAACATCTTTAAATCTACATGCATGATCAGTGGCAAGGTCTGTTGACTTGTGGTAGGTTGGAGGAGTTGCAAGAACATGGTGTCAGAGGAGTCTGTTTAGAAAATAGGGGCTAGCAACAAAAAAACCCAAATCCTTAGAAGTTGTCATGGCTTAAGAAGGGAACTGAGATAAATGTTTCAAAATGCTATCTCATTTCCTTTTCTATTGGTTCGAAGTATAAAGTTAGTATGTGGTGCGATGTGATTACCATGGATGCTTGTCACCTTTTTTCGGGAAGACCTTGTCAATTTGATAGGGACACTCACCATGACAGAAAGAAAAATAGTTACAGTTTTCTGTTTGGCAAGATGAAAGTTGTGCTTTTACCTAGCAAGGAGGTTGAACCTAAAGGCTTTAAGGGGGAGGGGAATAATCATCTAGCACGGAAAGAGTTTGTAGGGGAAACCATGACATCAAGCACTATCTGTGTTCTGATTGAACGTGAGGGTGTACCTAGCAATCGTGTTCTGGAGTTAGCCTCCCTCGTGGAGGATTTTGGCAATGTGTTCCCCGATGATTTACTGGAGGTTTTAGCACCTTACGAGAAATTTACATCAAATTGACCTTGTACCAAGGTCCAGTTTGCCAAAACGTCTGCATTATCGAATGAGTCCGAAGAAGCATGAGGAGCTTAGGCATCATGTGGAGTCCTTACTGTCCAAGGGCCACATTAGGGAGAGTTTGAGTCCCCGTGTTATTCTGGCCTTGCTTACTCGAAAGAAGAACGGAATATGGAGGATGTATGTAGACATCCGCGCCATTAACAAAATTACTGTGTGATACAGATTTCCTACTCCCCGGTTAGATGACTTGTTGGATCAGTTAAATGGAGTTGTGGTATTCTCAAAGTTGAATTTAAAAAGTGGTTCGTATTTGACCTGGCGATGAGTGGAAGATGACCTTCAAAACTCATGAGGAGCTATATGAGTGGCTAGTTATGCCATTCGGGTTGTCCAACGTCCCCAACACCTTTATGCGGGTCATGAACCAGATTTTTTGACCCTTTATTGACAAGTTTGTTGTGGTTTATTTCGATGATATCTTAGTACATAGCCCCATTATTGGGTCTCACTTGCGGCTTCTTCACGACGTGTTCAAAGTATTATAGAGAAAGCGATTGTTCATAGCCGTGGCCAAGTGTTCATTTTTTACAGACAATGTACTACTTTGGGGCTATGTGGTCTTAAAATTTGGACTTTCGGTGGATGAGTCCAAGGTGGAGGTAGTCAAGCATTGGCCTATTCCGAAGAACATTCATGAGGTTTGGAGTTTTCATAGGTTGATATCTTTTCATCGACGTTTTATCTCCAACTTCAGTACAATCATGGCGACCATCACATATTTTATGAATTCAGGGAAATTCGGGTGGATCGCTAAATGGATCGATTTAGCGATACAAGTGTTTCACTAGATTAAATAAAAGTTGACCATAGACCCTGTTCTTGTTTTACTGGGTTTCTCAAAACCTTTTAAGCTCCACTATGATGCTTCTAAGGTTGGCATTGGCGTTGTCCCCAGCTAGAATGGTTGCCTTGTGGCCTATTTAAGTGAGAAATGTTAGAAAATTGGTGTTCTTTTTGTTGAAAATAGAAAGTTATAAGCAGAAATTCCAAAGAGTTTGAACAAAAACTTTGAAACAGAAATAGAAGAAAAGAAAAAGCAGAAATATAAATAAGGCAACTTATAGAACTTTATTAGAACATAATTTAAATTTGGCTAAGGCCTTAATTAAATTCAGTGTCTTTAAGAAGTTGACGATCTATACTTGGTACTTATGAAATATGCCGTACAACTCCCAAGATACAACAACTTTGATCTTCGGATAGTAATACTCCAAATCAAAAGATCACGTCGAACTTTCAAGTGTCTCATCTCTCTTAAATGAAAACTAAGGAATGATGGGTGCTCCTAGCACTCTCTTACCCTTGCTTAGAATGATTTTCGAATAAATTAAGACTGTTGAATGGTGGTGGAATTTATAGAAGTCTTCACACCTTTATAGAGGGTCACTCCTTTTTGAAAAGACAACT
>BRYE01000005.1:16742811-16745311 GCA_030159115.1 Actinidia arguta var. hypoleuca | reverse complement strand
TTGGCCTACAACGAATTTTTCCCATATTCTGGCCATTATGCTTTGAAGCATATCAACATTTAGAATAAATTATCATCTCGGCAGGCTGAGAGGGCAATGTATATCCAACAGTTCTCGTTTGTCATTAAGCACAAGTCAAGGCGTTGAATAAGGTGGCATATGCTTTTAGCTGGCATTTGTTCCTCTGAACCACCATGCGCACTAAGGTGCTTGATTTCGATTCATTCCATGAGTTACTAGCTGATGACAAATATTTTGGGCCTATTCTTAGTGAAGTTACCACAGGAAAGCGAGCTGATTTTCATTTGCATGATGGCTTCCTATTCAAGGAAATCAGTTGAGTACCTGAAGGTAGCTTGCGGCAGAAACCATTAAGGAACTACATGATGAGGGACATATGGGTCGCGATAAGACATCCAATATGGTGTCAGATTCTTATTTTTGGCATACGATGTGTAGGAACGTTGCTAAGTATGGGGGTGGGGAGGTTGGGTTTTTCAAGTTTCAAAGGGAACTGCGCCTAATGCGAGCTTACATATGCCGTTTCTTATTGCTGACCAGCCTTGAGTGAACGTTAGTATGGATTGATGCAAAGAGGGAATGATTCAATTTTTGTGGTGGTTGATCGGTTTTCGAATTTGGTCCATTTTATTGCTCGCAAAAAGACCACAGCTACAGTTAATGTTGATCAAGTTTATGTTCATGAGGTTTATCATTTGCATGGGGTTGCGCCATTCTATTGTTTTAGATAGATATACATGTTTTTTTAGCCACTTTTGGCGGTGTTTGTGGAAGCTGGCTAATACGAAGCTTGATTTAGTACTGCCTATCATCCCCAAATGGATGGCAAACTGAGTTGGTCAATTGTTTGTTGGGGGATTTGCTTTGCAGTCTTGTTGGCGATCACCTCAAATCTTGGGATCAAAAGTTATATCAGGTTGAGTTTGCATATAATCACTCTCCTAATTGTAGCACAGGTTTGAGTCCTTTCTATATCACTTATGGGTTCAATCCTCGAGCACCTATTGACATGACTACGATGCCCAATCAGCATATTCATGGGAAAGATGAAGATTTAATTGCTAACTTGCATTTAGAATAATTTTAATAATTCTTTAAATATCTATTCCATAATGAATTTCAAGATTTTTTTTTAATTTTAAAAAGTTCAAAAATTAGTTGTTATCCAAACTTCTTCATATGGTAATCTAAAACTTTCCTCCATCAGTCTCCTCACATTATTCAAACTTTTGTTACCAAACCTATTATGATTCTCTTAATTATTCTCTACAAAGATTCCAATATTATTTATTTGAACATATATTTCAAGTAAATCTCTTCATTTGCAGATACGTTCTTCATCTCAAAAGTACTAATTCGATCTCTTGCTACTAAAAAGGTGATGACCCATTAATCTCCAACTTTAATTTTCGAGTACTTATTATATTGTCTCCCTATCACTCCCTCTCTCCATGAGAATTATTTTATATATTACCCAACAATAGTTTAGTTTGCATTTTGTGTTGAGTTCAATTTTTATATTTACTTATGACTCTCTTAAGTTCTTCTTTACAAAGATTTCAGAATTATTTTATTTGCAAATATATTTCAAGCAAGCCTCTTGATTTGTAAATATGTTCTTCATCCCAAAAGTATTGATTCTCTTGCTGCTAGAAAGGTAATGATCTATTAAAAGGAAAATTTATCTACAATTCCAATTCTGAGATGGTTGTGGTTTGCATTTGTAAACTCCCGGTTCATTTTGTAGAAGTACTTGATTGAGATTACCATTAGGCTAGAAATTAAAATGCAAGTTCCCCCCTCCATAGCCCAACCATTTCTTTCACCCACCCACCCACAACCTCCACAACCTGACAGCCACAACTTCAAACCAACGTCACTACCATCCTCCCGCCATTGTTCGCCACCCCAATCCTTCTTCCACATAGGCCTGCCACCCTCAGCCCTCCCCACCCTTTCCTGCCTCCCCACCCATTTCCTCACATCCAACGTACGTCTCCTCCCACCCCACCCTCCACCCACCCACCCACCCACTTACTTTACCATCGGCGGCCATTACCTTGAACTCGACCTGCAAAATGCACTCATTGACCTCAATAAACACTTCTTCTCAACTACCACGAATGTGTACAAGCAAAAAAGAGAGAGACTCATTCATTGATGTTCGGAAGAACACGATTGAACAATTTGTCGATGTTCGAACCTGAAGCACCGAATGAAGCTCAAAAGTTCAAATGAGAAACACACAAATGTGAATGGGCAAGTGGTTAGCCCAAGTTCAGATACTGATGAAGCTCAAAAGTTCAAATGAGAAACACACAAATGTGAATGGGCAAGTGGTTAGCCCAAGTTCAGATACTGATGAGCTAGAAAATGGATTGGTTCACGATTGGAAGTCCCATATCTGGTTTGCGATCCGAGAACGGTATGCTCAGGGAGGGTTGCGGTGGGGAAGGGGTGGTAAGGAAAGAGCTAGGGG
>BRYE01000005.1:16725311-16727811 GCA_030159115.1 Actinidia arguta var. hypoleuca | reverse complement strand
AGGGAGTAGCAGAAGACAAAGGTTGCATCCAACTTTCGGCATACGTCAAGATAATTAATGGTCCTCCCAAACCCCAAAAAATAAAATAATCAATGCATACCAGAAAGAACTAAGTGACACAAATTGAAAATAAAGCCATTTGAGATGGTAAATACATAGACCATAGACCGGATAATGTGTATGTAAGAACAAGTGATTAGACCACATAGTTGCAAGCAGCAGGGGCAGGAAGGGAGTAGTCGTGAGCAGGGCCATGGAAGTGAGGGAACATAAAAGAGTACAAGTTTGAGAGCATCTCAGGGAGTGTCTGTATATTATGTATTTATATATATTGTAACATTTTCTTTTTGCTTAGTGCTAATATATTCATTGAAAAATGGAGATTGATTGTCAACAACAAGAAGTTTTTTGTGAAATTCATTAAAACTATTATATAAATAGTATAATAAAGTTGAGTTAATCTTTCGTAGTCCGATGAGCACCGTAGAATCTCCGCTTTTGATGCTTTGGGAATTGTTTACATTACAGGCACCTAAAAATTAAACTATTTAGATCATTTTTTTAAAAGAATAATTACTTATTAATAAAAATTAAAGATGTGGTAATTTATGAATAAATGGGAGGGGTGTTCTGAGAAAAAAAGAGTTCTTCTATCATTTTAATTAGTGTATTGAGAAAAGTAAAATGAAAGCCTATATCTAAGGGCACTTTTGTCACTTTTGCCAAAAAATTACGCCATCCAGTCAAAATTGACGACAGGAGAATCTTGATAATATTTTCAAAAGTAAGGGAGGTTCATGGTATTTCCGGGGTTATTTGGATCGCAGAGCGGTGCGATACAGGAACGCGACACAAGAACACAATACGTTATATCCCACGGAATTTGGTACGGTCGAGGTAGGATTCTTCGAATCTCTTATTCGGAACGTAGTACGCCAATTCAAAATGTGGAACAAATTTTTGGATTGTTAAATAATTCTTGCACACAATATGATTGAGAGCATTCAAGACTTATTTTTTTTCAATTTAATTGTACATTTTAGGTATTTGAATTATTATGAATACCAAAAATATTCACCCCAAAATACATAAATATTAATATAAAAAATCAACAAGTTTCAAAATAAAACTAATATAGGTAGTTTTGCAATAATAAAGTACTGATCCTAAAAAGTAAAAATAAGAATAGAAGAAAAACTCATAAAATAGCAATTGTTGAAAACCAATTATGTTGCCTTCTTCCCCTTATCCGTGGAGGATGATGGCGCTCCAACTCCTTGTCTAATGAAAAGCTCAAAATTTGAAATTGTTGAGATCTCGTACGAGGCACTAGATTAGAAGACGTAGCTGCTAATTTTGAAACCCTCGCCATAGAATCTTGAACCATATGGGGTATGGTGACCTTGGGTTCTTTCATCCAATTGTGAGTGCCCTTGTTGAGTACCATTTTTGTCAACCTCCAATATTGAGTACCCTTTTCTTCCCTATTTGCTTATCGGATCGCCGAATATAGGAATCCAGTGCGCTAACGATCCTCGATTGGGATCGATGGATCCAGTTCGAGGATCGCCATCCAAGTAGTGATTCCTGGTAATACTAGGTATTTCAAAAACCACATGGGAGGTGATTGTATTTATTGGAAATCTCAGGGGAGGTCAATGAAATTTACTCAAGTATTTTGTATATGCTTTTCTTGGGGGTGGGTGGGGTGTTCCAAGAGTGCTCTTAGCCCGTAGCCACGTACATACGAGTAATTCTGCGCTCAAAGTCTGTTTTTTATGACCTAAAGACTAGTGTGACCCTAAGTCACAAATTTGTAGATCAGGGGCGGGAAAGCGACTATTCTCAAAATTTATGGACACGCTGCGAGAGGGTGTCTATTTCTTTTTTATATATATATATTTATATAGGTAAATATTTATAGTACAACATATTTTAATGGAATATTCATAAACTTTTCATACAATAAGTTTTTATTTTAGATGAGATATACTTTTCAGTGTTGGAGATATTTAATGATTGAAGATCTTTTATGATACGCTTCCTAATAAATTTCCTTGATTTTATTCCTAGCATTAACTGTAATTGATTTAGTAAGATTTTCCTTATTAGGATTTTTTCTTATTTTGTTATTTCTTTTCTCGTTCTCCTTAACTTGTATAAATAGGAGTAATTCCATTGAAATAATATTAATTCAGTTTTTCCTAAATAACATGGTATCAGAGCCAGAAATTTAAACCCTAGACGCCGACTCCCTTAACACTAAACCCCAGAGGAAGTCGCCTACCCAGGTGACTTCCTCTACACTCCGCCACACCCTCCAGGCACTCTGCCACCTCCAGTAACCTTCTATGCCCTTTCGGCAGCCTCTCCTAGTGTAGGAGAGCTTCTAAGACAGCCTTGATACTATTGCCTGCCACTGTTTGGGCCTCCATTGCATCCTTGTGATGCGTGAAAGTTCTTCAGACCTTTTTTCTGTTAGTTTCTCTTGTTACCAGTG
>BRYE01000005.1:16712811-16717811 GCA_030159115.1 Actinidia arguta var. hypoleuca | reverse complement strand
GAAAAGAAGTATTATACCAGAATTCAACCTAGAGTAAAAACTTTGTTCATGAAAGAGGATGTTGATGAGTAAATGCTTATAAATATTACTCCAAACACCTATTTAAAATCTCAGTCTAACCATCAGTTTGAGGATGGTAAGCAGTGGTATATTTCAAAACTGTTCCACTCAACTGAAACAATGCTTGCTAGAACTTACTGAGAAAAATAGGATCTCCATCAGACACAAATGAAAGAGGAAAACCATGATGTTTAAAAACCATTTCAGTGAATAAATTAGCCACTTTCATTGCAGTAAACAAAGTAGGTAAAGTACCAAAATGAGCAGCCTTTGATAGTCTATCAACAACCACTAATATAACTGATACCCCTTTGGACACTGGCAGTTAGTCCTATTATGAAATTCATAGATACATCCCAAATATTCTTTTTAATGGGTAAATGTTGCAATAATCCAGCATTTAGAAGTAGGGTATTTGATCTGTTGACAAACAAAACAATTACTCACATATTGTTTGACATCTTCTATGAGACCAAGTCAATGAAAACTTGCACATATCTTCATAAAAGTTTTTAACACTCCCTCATGACCATCCATTGGAGAATTGTGAAACTCATTAAGAATAAATGCCTTAAGAGTTGAAGCAACATCCACTTTAAGTCTATTTTTGAAATATAACAAACCATCTTTGAGTACATAGTGTGTTGCCTTACCATCTGCACAATTATGAACTATAGTTGTAATTCAGGTTTCTACAGAACCTCAACTCTCAAGGTATCCAATAGATTGGATGATACAGTTGTCAAAACATAATAATACTCCCTTAGAAATAAGAAGTTGATGTACATCCTAATTTGAATTGATAACCTCATGTTCCACATCAATTCTGGACAAAGCATCTGCACAATGTTCTCTTTACCAAATTTATATACAATAGTATAGTTGAAACTAAGTAGTTTACTGAGATATTGATGTTGTTCAGATGTTTGAATCACCTAATCCATGAGATGTTTGAGGCTTCTATGATCTATTTTAATTATAAACTCCCTTCCCAGCAAAAAATGCTTCCATTTTGCAACAGCTTCAGTAATTGCAAATAACTCCCTTACATACGTGGATGCTACACTCATCTGATAACTCAATTTCTTGCTTAAAAAAGCAATTGGGTGATTCTGTTGCGTTAATACAACTCTCATAAGTATACTTAGAAGCATTAGTCGCCGATTCAAAAGGAAGATTGAAATCAGGCATGGCTAATATAGGAGCCTGTGTCATCCTTAATTTCAATTCATCAAAATTATTCTGAGAATCCCACATAAAAGCTTCATTCTTTAATAGGCTTGTCAAAGCTATAGCAATTGCAGCATAACCTTGTATAAATCTTCTATAATAATTAGTTAATCCTATGAATCCCCTTAATTGTTTCAAATTCCTGGAAATTGGCCAATTTGTCATATCAATTGTAGCATAACCTCATAAAAATCTTCTGTAATAATCAATTAATCCTATGAATCCCCTTAATTGTTTCAAATTCTTGAAAATTGGCCAATCTATCATGGATTGAATCTTCTTAGAATCTGGCTTCACCCCTTCCATAAATACTCTATGCCACAAATATTCAATAGATTATTTATAAAATTGATATTTCTTCAAATTAACAAACAATTAAGTATCTAATAAACTTTGAAGCTACAATTTTTAGATGGTGCAGATGCTCAGTCAATGATAAACTATAAACCAATATATTATCAAAGAAAACTATAACAAATTTCCTCAGATATGGAGAAAAAACTTGGTTCATTGTAGCTTGAAATGTTGAAGGAACATTAGTAATCCAAAAGTCATTATTAAAAACTCATAGTGTCCTTGATATGTTTGAAATGCATTCTTGTGAATATCCTTGGCTTTTACACGAATCTGATGGTAACCAGCTCTTAGATCCAACTTAGAAAAGAACATTACCCCCTTCAATTCATCCAACAACTCATCTATTGTAGGAATAAGAAATTTATTTTTGATAGTAATAGCATTAAGTGCTCCATAATCAATATAAAATCTCCAAGAACCATCCTTTTTTAACCAAAAGAATAGGTGAAGAGAAAGGACTGTGACTAGGTTTGATAATCCCTTGCTGCAGTATTTCCCATACTAACCTTTCCATTTCTGACTTCCAGAAATGTGGATAACGATATGGCCTGACATTAATGGGAACTGCATCTGGTTTAAGGTGAATTCGATGATCAATTTCTCTACAAGGGGGTAAATGAGAAGATTCTTGAAAAACTAAAGCCTATTCATGCAAAAGAGACTGTATACAAGTTGGTATGTCATTGTTTTCATTATCAGGCAACACAACTTTAAGATGACATAAGAAAGCAATTTATGAGTTGTTTTCTTAATAAAAATCATCATTAATCTGTGATTCTCCAACCAACTGTACTAAATTGCCTTTCCATTGAAATTTTATTGTCAAGAACTTATAATTGGTAATCACAAGACCAAGGAGTTCCATCCATTGAATGTCTAATACCACATCAGCACTTTGAATTAGTAAAATGAATAAATCCATGAAAAATTTATAGCCTTGCAAACACAATTGCACCTCAATACAACTATTGTCACAAACCCAAAAATAACCATTGCCAATATATACCTTGAACTGTTTGGAAGGTGTAATAGGTAATCCTAATTGATTAGCTATCTTTTCTTGAATGAAATTATGTTTTCTTCCACTGTCAATAAGAACATTCACATAAAGATTGTCAATTCTACCTTTAACCCTTATAGTTCTTGGATTAAACTGTCCAGCAAGAGCGTGCATATTGACTTTAGGAATTGAATTACCACTGGAATCACTAATATCCTCCCCTATATTAATCTCTTCTAAAAAAATAGAATCTGGTTCTGCATCTTCTCCAACAAGCAAGAAAAACTTAGATTTACACTTATGGCCAGTAGCATATTTATCATCACAATTATAATAGAGAACCTTTTCTTTTTTAATTTTGAGTTCTGCAGGAGACAATCTTTTAATGGGAAAATATGGGTTCTTTGTTTGCTACAAAGTAGTATTCAATGGAGGTGTAGGTAAAATGGGTGGAGTGAAAGGATGGGCTTTAATTGGAGTATAATCAAATGTAGAATTTTGTCCAGCAGATTTCAAGTACTACTTTATGTCATTGAGTTTGTCCTCTTGTAGCTTGGCCAATGCCATAGCTTGTAACAAGGATTGGGGTTGCGCAACTAGTATCTCTCATTTAATTTCAGGTTTCAGTCCAGAGATATAGAAACTCAGTATAAATTGCTCTGATAAGCCATTTACCTTTATAGATAACTCTTCAAATTGAGCTTGATATGCTGCTACTGTGGTGGTTTGTTGTAGTTTAGACAATGCTCCTCTGTCATCTTCATATATTGAAAGGCCAAATCTAAGATTAATAGCTTTCAAAAATCCTCTCCAAGATTCAATGAAACTATTAGCATGCATCCATTTAAACCAACTAAGAGTAGATCCTTCCAAATGAAAATAAGAAATCATGATCCTCTGATCATCATGGGTGATGTAAAATTGAAAAATTATTCAATCTTGAATATCCAACTAGACGCATCAGTTCCATCAAAACGAGGGACATCAATCTTCATAGATCGATGTGGAAAATTATTGTTGTTTGTATTACTTGTTGTAATGGTAGTTGTCATCTCCTCCAAATGCGAAGCAGCAACATTCTTTTCTTCCAATCTTTGATCAATAGCATGCATGAATCTTGTGATAGTTTTGTTAAGATCACGAATTTGATTTTCAATTTTCTTCTTAAAATCATATAGACTCTTGATTGCATAATCTAATTTTGCAAATCTTGTACCCTCTGCCATTGTTGAAGAGAATGAAAGCACCAATGATACAGTAACAAGTCTGAAAATAGAATAGAGTTCTTTATTCAAGCTAAAGAAAATGCTTAAATCTCATAACTTTAGTTTCACAGCTCTAGCGGCGGATCTCACTATTTCGGTGTTGTAGCTAGGTCATCGTTGGACGACGGGTTGAAGCCACCTACTATAGAACCTCCGTGGGTGTCTGTCCTTAATTTTCTTCCTCTCATCCTACAATCATACAACCCCATAATTGGCGCCGTCTGTGAAAAATTGATTATAGACATTTGCAAAGCCAGTTCTAATGGCATTGCAAAGTAGCAACCATTTTGTCAGTCGAGAAACTCGCAAGAAGATCCCTCATGCACCCAAAACTCCTAGACATAAAGGGGTGTAAACTATTGGACGGTGCCCAAAGGGCAGCCAAGGCTGCCTTAAGGTAGAATCTAGGTCAGTTGCTCCCTTGAGGAGCTGACAGCTGGGACATAACCATCCAACGCTTGTAGACACAATTGGCCGAGATGACACAAATTTTGGTTGACAATAAGCTAATGAGGCTAGCCCAAGTGGCAGGGGCAAGACAATCTGCGGCAGGGAACAAAGACCCATCCCAATCGCTTTAGGAAGGTTGAGATAGGAGACAACATAGGTCCCACATTAGCCTGGATAGCCGAATTGAAAACAAATCTTTAGCAACGAGCAAGTAGAGAAGATCACCAAACCGAACTAAGGCTGGTGTAGATCTCCGCGAGTAACTCAATGCTAAGAGAGATCAAGAGGGAGATCTGCGGACTAAACTTGATGGCTGAAAAGTGGTTGCAGCAAGTAAGATTGCTCCTATGGGTTTGGTGGTCTACACGATTCAGTGCAAGCAAAGAAGGGTAGTTCCTTGGTACCAGATGCCATTCTCTCGAGACATCGAGGGAATGGATCCACCAGAGAAGTTTACATTACCGAGGTTCACGTTATACAATGAGAAGTTAGATTCAAGGTCCCATGTAAGCCATGTCAAGCAAATGATGGCTTTTTAGAACCACATGGATGCCTTAATGTGCTGCGTGTTCCCATCAAACTTATGAGTCCTCGGACTGAAATAGTTTGACAAACTGTCCACGGGGTCAATAGAGAAC
>BRYE01000005.1:16675311-16685311 GCA_030159115.1 Actinidia arguta var. hypoleuca | reverse complement strand
GCCCAAATTAGGGAGACGGACATGATCAGATTCATTCGAAGAAATATTTTGTCCAAGTTTGGCATTCCCAGGGCATTAGTGTTGGACAACAGCACCCAATTTATGGGCAAAAAAGTTAAAGACCTATTGGAGCAACTAAAAATTGAATTTTATAACTCAATGCTGAGCTACACATAGTGCAACGGGCAAGCTGAGGCCACTAACAGGATGATCATGAACAGAATCAAGAAGAGGCTTGAAAAAACCAAGGGCAAATGGGTTAAGGAACTACTAAACATTTTCTTGGCCTATCGGACTACACCACGAAAAGCAACAAACGAAATGCCTTATTCTTTGGCTTTCGGATTCAAAGTTATAATCTCGTTGTAGATCATTTTGCCCACAATATGGACTGAGGCATACGATGAGAATCACAATGAGGAAGTCTTAGCTCAGGACCTCAACCTTGCCGACGAAAGAAGAAAAAATGCGGTGATATACTTAGAAAAATTTTAGGGAAGGGCTAGCCGAGCTCCACACGAATTCCGAGTTCTATCTCTTGAAAATTTTGCTAAACTATACTTAGCCAAAATTTATGTAAAAGGAAGATTTAGCTAAGCTTCTAGCGAGTTCCAAGCTTTGTCCACCAAGTTTTCCAAATATACTTAAAAAAGTTTTAGGGAAGGGATAGCCGATCTCCACACAAGTTCCAAGCTCTGTCTCTTGAAAATTTTACTAAAGTATACTTAGCCAAAAATTTTGTATAAAGAATTGGTTAACCATCGAAGAATCAAATTTATTATACCATTGGCGCGGTGCTTGCTTTAACCCGTACAAGCTCTTCTTTAGTTTGCACATTAATTTCTCTTTGTCTTTGACTTTGACTTTGACTTTGAACCCTTCAAGTTGGTCTATGTGAATCTCTTTCTCTAAGTCACCATGAAGGAAAGTTGTCTTTACATTAAGTTGCTCTATCTCTAGATTCAAACTTGTTGTCGATCCAAGGACAATCCTTATCGATGACATATTCACAACTAGTGAGAAAATCTCTTCGAAGTCAGTTCTCTTTTCTGGCCAAAACCCTTCACAACCAATCTCGCCTTGTACCTAGACTGTGAGTTTTGCTCTTCTGTTTTCAGTTTGTAAACCCATTTGTTCTTGAGAGCTCTCTTGCCCTTAGGCAACTTCACCAAGTCATAAGTATGGTTCTAATTTAAAGATTTCATTTCTTCTTCCATGGTTCTCAACCACTCCCCCTTAAACTTGTGAGAAATAGCTTCTTCATAACACTCAGGCTCTTTCCCATTTGTTAGTAACACATACTCATGTGGAGAGTATTTTCTTGAAGATTGACGTTCTCTAGTAGTTCTCCTCAATTGTGACATAGCTATGGGGTCAGGAAGGACTTGCTATAACTGCTCTTATGAATTCACATCATCAACAACTGGAGTATCATCATCAACTATACCAACATTGTCAATATGCACATTTCCCCTATCATCGTCATGCACCATAGGTGGAGGATCTGGATACAAGTTTATTGGATATTAATTTAGTGTAATTGTCTTCTCATCATTGTCAAGATCTCCAATGGTTTGATCCTCAAACAAAATCACATCTCTACTTCTAACAGTCTTCTTAGCAACTGAATCCCACAATATGTAACTAGATTTGTCTCGGCTTTGGTCAAGAAAAATACACTGCTTGGTCTTCCCATCAAGCTTAGATCTCTCATATTTGGGAATATGAACAAATGCTTTGCACCCCAATACCTTTAAATGTCCATAAGAAGCTTTTTTACCTGTCCAAAAAATATCAGGTACATCACCATTTAGTGGACCTAAAGGAGAAATATTGATCAACTCAACTACTATCATAAGTGCCTCACCACAAAAAGATTTAGGCAATTTTGCATGAGAAAGCATGCACCAGATCCTCTTTACAATTGTTTTGTTCATTCTTTCTACCACACCATTTTGTCTAGTTATTTTTAGAACCGTTCTTTCATGCTTGATGCCATTTTCATTACAAAACTTTTTAAAGGGACCTCTGTATTCACCACCATTATCTGAACGAATATGTTTAAGGTTCTTCCTGTTTGTCTTTCAACATTAGCTTGGAAATATTTAAATGCTTCCAACACACCATCCTTAGTCCTTAAAGCATAAACCCAAACTTTTCCAGAATGATCGTCAATAAAGGTAACGAAATAACGTGCACCACTAAGTGTACCAACTATCATTGGACCACAAACAACAGAATGTATCAAGTCCAATATAGTTGTTTTCCTAGATGAAGGAATTCTATTAAATGGTAGTCTATGTTGCTTACTAGCTAAGCATTAAACACAAGTATCAAGTGACGTACATTTCACCTCAAGAAAAAGTGATTTCCTGGCTAGAATTTGTATTACCTACTCGCTCATGCGATCGAGCCTTTTGCGCCATACCTCAGTGGAGACCTTTTTCTTAACTGCATTGACTTCACTTTTGCTTAACTTTCCTTGCATCATATAAAGACATGAGTACTTCTTTCCTCTAGCAATTATCAAAGAACTCTTATAAAGCTTCCATTTTCCATCACCAAATTAATTTTTGTAGCCTTCCTCATCAAGATTCCCGATGCAAATAAAATTTAGGCGAATGACTAGAACATGCCTAACATCGTTAAGCACCAAACTGCATCTTGTGTTGGTCTCTAAGCAAATATTTTCCATACCCACAATCTTGGACGTACCATTATTCACCACCGAACATGGCCAATATGTCCGTGTGTATAAGATGTGAAGACCTCCTCATGTAGAGTGATATGGAACAAAACGCCATAGTTGATCACCCATTTATAATCTTGCCATGTGAACCCCAACAAAACAATCATCTTAAACAATGATAACATCCCCATTGTCTATAGCAATTGTATTTGCGTCCTTCTTATCTTTCCTTTCATCACCTCTAGCTTGGCTCTGCTCTCTTTTATGTTTTCTACATTCTCTTCTCATGTGCCTTGTCTTGCCACAATAATAGCATTCAATCTCTTTCCTAAGCCTGGACATTCTTCTTGACTTATCCCTTGGCTTGTGTTATTGTACTGTTGTCTACTTTTGTTTCTTCTTCTCCTCTCAATAACAAGAGTTTGTGACTCGGCAGAAAATCCATGTTCCTTTCTTCTTGCCTCTTCATTGAACATGTTGTCTTTCACCATATAAATGGTTACCTTCCTATCTGAAGCGGAATTACTATTGGTCACCACTAGGGTTTCTCAATTGTCAGGCAAAAAACTCAACAAAAATAGTATTTGTAGCCCATCATCTAGCACCATCTTCATATTAGTTAGCTGATTTATCAAGCCCTAAAAGTCAATCATATGTTCTGCAACATCATGACCATCTTTGTACTTCAAATTCGTAAGCCTTCTAATTAAAGAAGCTTTATTCTGTGCCATTTTTCTCTCATACACAGTCTTAAGTTTCTTTCATAAAACATGGGCATTAGTTTCTTGAGCTACATGATGGAACACACTTTGGTCAAACTTGGTCAACCCAAGTTTGAATCAAAGCAATAGTCTTTCGATTAAATATATTCCAATCATCATCATTTTTATCTTTCGGCTTCTTACTATCACTATAAACAGACAAATACAAATCCTTAGTGTAAAGAACATCCTCAATCTGTAGTTTCCATATTAAATAATATGAAGAATTCAATTTAATCATAGCTCCATAAGATTCTTCCATTCTAGGTTCACACAAGACTTTTGCCAAACACCTTTAATGCAAAATCAGCTCTTATACCATTATTGAAAAAAAATTGATAATTTTTCCTCCTTGTGTGAATAGAGAAAAGGCTAAAAATATTTACCACACAATATTCAATAAATAACTAATACTAATAGAGCCGAAAATATTAAAGCAATATCAAGCAACCACACAAAGATACCAATATTTACGTGATTCGGCGATGTGCCTACGTCCACGGGTCAAAAATCGGATCAATCATCCACTATAATAATTGGTTCAATAATGTCTTCTTTAGACACAAACTAGAGACATACATTGATCATCAATCATTATCAACATTCTCACTATGAAAGTGAATAACAAAAGTTAACCTAAAAATAAGGTTAAGATCTCACAAATCGTGAATACCCATAAAACAGAGAGGATGAGCAATCTACTCTTCAGAACTTATTCTCTTCCCCAACCTGAAAATCTATTTGTTCAAAGATGGAGGCAAAGGCTGCAAAGCAAGTTGGTGCAGCAACAGAATCAGCAAAGCAAAAAAACAGAAAACCCTTGGAACAAAAAAAATTACCTTATATATACATTAAGATTCCTTAGAAGTCAAAAGTTATCCTAATTTTATTATAAAACTCAATTGGGGCCCACTAAAAAGGGGCACCCAATATAAATCACCTATACCACTATGCCACAAAATTGAATAAATAAAAATCCTTTCACTCAAAATTAAACATAATTCAAACAACACAAAAAAATATATAAATTTTACGATCAAACCAACACACACATGAGCACATGCATGATTATAACTAATCAGGCACTATTTATTTTTGGGTTGACACCTCAATAAACCATGGTTATACACCATGTGTCCAAACAATAAACCATGGTTGACACCTCAACCCTAAGGTGTCACTCCCAAATGTTCTCATTTTTTTATCACCATGCTAAATCATGCGCACACATCAAATGACCCACAAATTTATCAAAATGCATTTGATCAAACTTGTGTTTACTCTATATGTCTAAAAAAAAATAAGGCTTAATTTCACAAACATCCCCTAAATTATTATAATTTATCATTTTTACCCCTTCATCTAAAAAGTGAATCATATTGACATTCTTAACTATTTAATTATATCACTTACACCCCGTTTATTACTAATCTATTTAAAATAATGATAAAAATCGATCACATGTTGTCCATGTGTTTAAAAATGCCCTTATATCTAAATATTCTTATTTTTAAAAAACATTAAGTCAACGTTCAATTTAAATACATATTAATAATGGTTAAGTTTGTTCTCATAATGGCTGAATAAATCTGTATATAAAGTATTGACTTAAGTTTTATAAAAAAATAATGATATTTTAGACATAAGGACATTTAATTTAAGCACATGGACTGTTCGTGATTGATTTACTTCACTATTTCAAACAAATTAGTAATGAAAGGGTGTAAGTGATACAATTAAATAGTTAAAATGATCAATATGATTCACTTTTTAGATGAGGAGTTGAAAGTGATAAAAGGCGATAATTTAGGAGATATTTGTGAAATTAAGTCAAAAAAATAATGATGGCCAACGCATGTCAAATGAATTGCTACCTGAGATGCCAACTAAAATTTCAAATAAAATTTAAATGACATATTACATGGGATGAATATACGTGCGGATGTGAGTTTTACAACTCTCCCCTCCTTTAGGATTTTTCTCCCCCCAAATTCACCACATATCTCAAATCGTCAAACTAACTCTTGCAACTACTCTAATTCGGTAATCTCATTCTCAAGCTCGAACCATGAGTAGTATGAAACTCCAACCAACACGTAAATATAAAATAACTTATACCCCGAACTATCATAAAGATTAACCATTTAATATATAGCATTCTCATCTCTATAAAAATTCTCGTTGACTATAACAATGCGGTTAATCTCACCCGAGTTACTAATCTCGTTAATTCTCACTCGATAATCTTAAGAAACACATCACTCTCAACTCAAAGGCCAAATATCGAACCATTTGATCCATAAGGTTTTTCTAATAACTCAACCAGTGAAGAAGCTTTAGCATCACACCTTATTCGTTTAAGCAATAAATTTCTTAATCGAAGTATAATCCCGTGGTATTTACTCCCCTAACCTGAATCCAGCTAGCATAACTCACCAACCTTAGCATATAACACTCTGACAAGCCCAAACAAGAAAAGATACATAAAAGGAAATTCATACCCAAAAATCATCTAAAGATAGTACCAAAATTTCATCACAAACTGTCCTCAATGGTCGAGAACAAAGTAAACTCGCTACCAATACATTAAGTCCTACCTAGTATATTCGCTAAACTTACAACCTAGCTATAATATAAAGTGCGACTCATACCGCCAACAGTCATAACCCTGCATAACGTATGGCCTTGCATAATGTAAAATTCCCGTAGAAAACTCAGAATGTAGAATATGAAACTATTTGAATCATCGCTACGTGCGTTCATCCCTATTTGTCCTCAAACTTCAAATTTGACTTCAAAAAATCTAATTGTCATTCTCATCACTATAGCTCTAGGTATTATTTATGTTGTACTCAAAAATCGAATTACTAATTGTTAGGTAAAACATACGTTACTCTATACTATCCAGATCAACCACAAACATGACAATAAAAATTTAAGTAATTCGGCCAATGATTCCTATATCCACAGAGAGAAATAAATAATCCACTAATCAAATGAAGAGGATTACAAAGGAGGAGACTCACTCTCTCATCCTCTCTCTCACAATCTCTTTCTATCTTACTTCTCACTCTCAACACATTTTTCACAACTCACAGCACATAACACACAAGTCTAGCACTCTACTCTCCCTTTTACAAACCAAGGGAATGAGGTAGTAGACTTCCAACAAGATACTTAATTGTTATCATATTCTATCTAGGAAAACATATCATAACTCAAGACTAACTCTTCAAGAGATAATCTTTTCAAGAGTTTCACTCTTACATGGATACTCTATGTGAGTCAACTAGACTTGGACCCAAATATGTGGATTGGACTCAACAATCTCTCCCTCCAGCCTAATGGAAAGTAACTCGATGTATTCAAGTTGTCTATCCCGACAGCTTCTAGTCCAGCTCCCCCATAATAGCTGTAAGATAGCATTCAAGAGATCTCGCCCTCATTATCGGGCTACTCCAGTTCCCATTGAAGTGTGTGCACCTCCAGACTAAAGTGCTCAACACCTTCTCACCAAGGTGCCCCCCACCGGGGTGTGCCGCAAAGTACATCAGTTTGGGAGCTATCGTGGCTCCATCTCTCGTCTCTTGTGCACACAACTAGAGACATCACCGCTATTAATCAAATCGAGAACGAAAGAGACTTATTTCGACGACGACGCATCCATCGTAGTATAGCTCTTCAAAATTGATTGTGTCTCTTTCCTCTGAGCTTCTGACTAGACATCTTGCATTGGTTGTATCACTCGCGTCTAGCCATACTTTTGCACACATCTCAAAGAATCTTCATGCGCTCTTGTACCACTACGAATCTTTCAGGTACCCCTGCGCTTACTTCGTGTACCTTTGTGCAACTATTTTCCCTATCCATTCTACTTGCTAATATCACTGGACTAATGTTTGACAGTAGCTCCCCCTGTCTAGGCACTCCTCTTTAGTTGGTATAGCCCTCTAGTCTTCCTTCCCCGTAACATCTTCTTGTTTCTCTTGAAAACTCTCAAAGTTCCTCCACTGGCCTGAAAACTGCATCACTTCGAATCAACATCCCAATGAAAATCAAATTTTTTCATAGACTAGAAACATGTCTTACCTCGGTCAATGTTAGAGACCTCCCATCTACCATACGGAACCGAACTGACTGATCCTTTACCAACAAATCTACTTGGTATGTTGTTCACCATCCATACAAGTCCACCATCACATGCATATGTAGAGAATAACTCTCTGTTTCTATACAAGTGGTAAGCACTGTCTAGATCTAATATCTAATCTAATTTTCCATCTGTCAATGCTACTTGGAGAACATCACTCTCATCAACAGCCATCACTGTTATTGCATTTGTCTTTGAAGACTGATCATTCTTCATCTTTGCTTTATAGTTTGGGCAATTCCTCTTGACATACACAAGAAAATGTGATAAATATCAACGGTTTGCTCTAGTTAGTCATCTCTCTCCCACCAAGATGGTCCTGATGACCAGTCCATGGCCTTTTACTCAGTGGGGCGTGGACATACTTGGACTTTTATCCCAAGCTCCATTACAAAGAAAATTCTTAATCGTCACCATTAATTACTTTATCAAGTGGATAGAAGCGGAACCTCTCGCCAAAATCATACAAAGAAATACCAAAAAAATTATATGGAAGAACATCATCTGCCGATTCGGGATTTCCAAGTTTATTATCTCGGACAACGCCAAGCAATTCGACAATGATGAATTCAGACAATTTTGCTCAAACCTCGTCATCTCCCACCATTTCTCCTTGCTTGGCCATTCTCAAAAAAATGGATAGGTCGAGGTCACCAATAGGACGATTTTGAGAAATTTGAAGACAAGACTGGAAAAGTTAAAAAGTGAATGGGTAGAAGACTTTCTAAGCATACTTTGGGCGTAACATACAATGAGCATAATTCCTACTGACGAGATGCCATTTTTCATGGTATACGGGACAGAATCTGTTATACCAATAGAAATTAGAATGCCGAGCTTCAGAACCTTAAATTTCGACAAGAAAAATAATAAAATTGAGTTGAGACTCAACCTTGACCTACTTGACGAAAATAGAGAGCAAACCGAGATACACCAAGAAGCTTATAAGCACCAAGTCGCCAAATACTATAATCAAAGAGTCAAGTATAGATCTTTCTTGCCAGACGACCTAGTCCTCAGAAAGGTTACTCTGTCCACAAAGGAATCAAATGCAGGGAAGCTCAGTCCTACTTGGGAAGGCCCCTACAAAGTTGTCAAAGTATCTAGACCAGGAACTTATTGGCTGGAAGACATGGACAAGAAAGTCCTTCCTCACCCCTGGAATGCCAAGCACTTGAAAAAATATTACCAGTAATGTATCTGGTCGCCATGAGAACAAGATCGCCTGACCAATATGAGTGCCAAAAGCTTTGTTTGTATTGTTAATTATTATGTCATAGTCACCTATCTTTATGATTAATTAATAAAAATTTCCCTTCATTTTATCAATAGAAATATATGTCGCCATTCTATTTAAAATGCCAATTCCGTTGTCGCCATTATCAAGAACGCTCATTCATTATGGTATGATAAAATGTCTTGATCATCATTTAGGATGTTGCCTATATCAAGAACGCTTATTCATTGAAAAATGATAAAGTGTCTTGATCGCCATTGAGGATGTCGCCTATATCAAGAATGCCCATTCATTGAAAAATGATAAGGCATTTTGATCGCCATTGAGGATGTCGCCTATATCAAGAATTTTCATTCATTGAAAAATAATAAGGCGTCTAGATCGCCATTGAGGATGTCGCCTATATCAAGAATGCCCATTCATTGAAAAATGATAAGGCATTTTAATCGTCATTGAGGATGTCGCCTATATCAAGAATGTTCATTCATTGAAAAATGATAAGGTGTCTTGATCGCCATTGAGGATGTCGCCTATATCAAGAACGCCCATTCGTTGAGATATGATAAAAGGCTTCCTGATTGCAATTTTGGATGTTGTCGTCACTAAAGACTCCAGGTAAAAATTTCAATAATCTTGCCTTGTAATTTTGTATGCTAAAAATGATTATCACCAATTTTTACTCACTGATAGAAAATTTTGGAAGCGCCAAAGTTGAGTTCTCCATTTCATTTAGGTTAAGATCGCCTATATTCTAAATAATACGTAATGACACCGATACGACCAAAAATAGCATAATGAGAGCTAGGAAAGAAGGCTTCCATTCATTATAAAAAATGGATTACAGAACGCCATTACAGAGATGGGAAATTTCATGAAAAAATTTCATAAAAAGTGTTCAAGGGGAGAGAGGGTTGATATTATACTCGCCCTTCTCTTGCTCGTCCCTCGGACCTCATTCTCTTCAGCTTCTCTCTCCTCCTTCTCCAGTAGTTCACAATCCATATCCATGGCATCAAGATCAATACCGAGGTTGGAGTGATGGACAACTAATTGCCTTTGCAGAAGTCAACCCCCTCACCAAAATACTTAGAAGCAGCATTCTCGACTGCCTCTTGGAAGTGACTTGAGGATTTGAATTCCGCAATGGCAAGCTTCTTGGAGCA
>BRYE01000005.1:16667811-16670311 GCA_030159115.1 Actinidia arguta var. hypoleuca | reverse complement strand
CAAGTTGCCCAAGTTGTTGCCGAGATCTAGAACTGAGGTAAGAGAGTAATTCTAATTGTTGGTTGCTCTCCCCAATTTTCTACCACAACAGTTATAACTAATCATACATTATTTAATTATAGATAAAATAATTATATTACCCAATTTCAATATTTTCATGAAAATTTCAGATTTATATGAGATGAGAGAAAATAAATTTAAATATAGAACATAGAATTTATTCATTAAACGAGCTTTTCCAATTTTTTCTTGGAAGTTCCCAACATTTTTCTTATTTTTTTCTTCCCTCTCTATATTTTGTATATTTGGTAAGAAAGAAAAACAAAAAAAGGGTAGGAAAGAGAACATTGTTGGAGCTGCTAAGCTTGAAGAAGAAGCTCCCAGACAATCGATTAGCATCAAGCCTCTCTATCTTTACACGTAGAAGACTGAAGACCCCATGTGTCCAAACAACAACCCTGACACCTCAACCCTTAGGCGTCACTCCCAAATATTTCTTCTTCTTTTCTCACCATACCAAATAATGCACACACTAGTGACCCACAAATTTAAGTATCAAAATGTATTTGATTATACACGTGTTTATTCTATATGCCTAAAACAAATAATGATGACCAACATGTGTCAAATGAAATGCTACTCGAAATGCCAATTAAAATGTCAAATAAAATTTAAATGCTATTAAATGGGATGAATATGTATGTCCAGATATGGTCCTATATCTTTTTTTTCTTTGATCCTGTGATCTTTTGTGATTTTGAAATGTGTGGAGGTTACATGGGAGATACAAAGTTATGATAGAAATTCAGCACTTTAATAATTATCTTTATATTTTTTATTTTTTAAGAAATAAAAATCAAAGTAAATATTTCTTTGTTTTAGAGATAAATGCAAAAATTATTTAAAAATATTCACTTGAATATTTATCTCTTTATTTGTAGAGATAAATATTTATTTTAGCGGTGTGCCATAATTTAATTAGCTTAACTACTTCAATGTGACAAATGACAATTTGTAATTGGTTAAATTTTTGGTATCTACAGACTAAATTAAGAGGCTTAAGAGCACCTCCAGTAGCTATTTTATACCCATTTTCAAGCCAATTTAGGGAGTTATTTCACAAAAATAGAGCTTCAATAGAACCCCCTAAATGAGCCCTACTTTTTAAGAGTGCTATAGTACATTTTCAGAGTTACTATAGCAATTCCTAACATCCCCTGCCCTCATCTTCTCCTATAGAACTCCTAAATGATCCTTATTTTTTGGGGTGCTAAGGGCCTGTTTGATAGATGTGTTAGGAGTTGGGATTGGATTAACAGTTCAGTGGACCCATGAAAATTGTGTTTGTTTTCTACAAATTAGTTTAGGACTAACAGTCCCCTGGGATTAACAATCCTATGCATAGGTGGGATAAGTCATCCCATGGTGGACATGGGATTACCAAATCTATCCCATGGGATTCAAATTAGTTGGACTATATTGCTCATGATTTTTATTGTTATTTACACTATTTTAATTGGGTATATAAAAAACAATCCAAGGTAAACCCTAATCACTTCTACTGCGTTTTAGAGCCCTGCATTCCAAAGAGAGAGAGAGAGTTCTTATGGCTGAGTTCCACAGAGGTACAGATTTGACGGCCAAAAGAATGAGTTTACAGAAAGAAGGTAATCTTTACTTAGCAAGTGATTTATGATGGTTTTGGTATATATTATTTTTTCCATCTTTTTTTTCAGATCTGAGCGTTTACTTCTCATATCAAGTCTGTGTGGGAATGGTTTTTGAATATGCACCTTAGTGTCATTTGGGTACTGATTTGCTTGAAAATTTTCTCTAAGTAATGGTTGTATAACACTAAAAACTATGAATTGGTTGTTGAAACAAAGTTAAACTCTTGATGCTGATTTAATGGTATTATCATCTATATGAATATTTTGTGGTGGTTTCCTTTACTCATCTTTTTTTTTCTTTTCTTTTCTTTTTTGTATATTTTTTTATCAGCAACAATATGATTTTTTTAACAAAAAAATAAAGAGATACAAAAAGATGAGGATGAGAAGCCCATCAAAAAAGAAAGAAAGAAAGTACATTACTTCTCATATTTGCTCTCCAAATTCTATAAATAAACAACGACATCTCTTTGAAAGAAGGAGACCCCGAAACTCTAAAAAGAAACTAAATAAAAAATCATGTTTTTTTTAAACAAACAACATAAATAAGATTTTTGATAATTGATTGGACCACAAAGAATATTTTTTTCTTTCATGATTAATACTTCCCCTCTTGGATACTATTTTGTGTTGTATATGAAGAGTGAGCAGGACATGAGTAGGAAACTAATGCTATTCAATTAAGAATTTAAGGCTTCATTTCATTTAATGAATTATCAGCTGAAAAGTCCTTGTGTTCCCTTCTTTCTAAGAATTAATATAGGACATCGAATTGGTTAATGTTTGAAAAAATGTGGATTTGTTACTCTATCTTAATTACAAATTTGTAA
>BRYE01000005.1:16640311-16650311 GCA_030159115.1 Actinidia arguta var. hypoleuca | reverse complement strand
CTTTTTGGTTATGGGGGAGCGGCCTTTATATAGACAAGAGAACTGAGCCGTGTCATTGTAGTATGGCGAATTCCTCGGAAGGATAAGCAGGGGAGGATATCCCAATCAAATCTGGAGATTAATCAGGAGGCTGCCAACTGGTGATCCATCCGTGATTATAGGTGTCGTTGTTGAGTTGGAGTCCATTGGAGACAGTTCTTCTTGTAGAAGTGTAACTCTTTATGGAGATGGACTTTAATCAGGTACAAGAGTGGTGATAGCAGACCTCTAATGGAAATGGGAGTCCTTACGGAGAAGTCTTTGAGAAGACGTCTCTGCCTTGGGCGAGGTAGATCATCTCGCCTTATGGCGATATGGAGGGAATATGTAAATGGAGTGGAGCTCAATGTATTAACAATATGAGGACAATATGAGGCGACCTGGAAGTCAAGTTTGGATGCGTTTGGGCGACGTGCCTTGCTCGGATCATTTTATGATTTAGGATTTGTTAGAATTATTCCACATCAGTAGCCCCCTACTCAAAAGTGCCGAGATATTCGGGACCTTTGAGTAATTATCATTAAAAAATCGCTGGCCCGCGTGGGTGCGCATTAAATGCGCCCCTTCTCTCAGTTCGACACGTGGGTGAGGCATTAAATTCTGCATAGTAGTTTTGGGAGAAAAGGGCGGCGCCATGATTACTTTTGGCGGGATTGATGGCTCCGGGCTCAAGTTTCAAAAAGAATTTCAAAAGGTCGATCAATCTGGGCCATTGAAGCAGATGAATCTCATCCGTCACTTCCTTATATATAAAGGACCCTACCCATTCACTTTTATCTTTTTCTGCCTATCATCACTCTCTCTCTCCTAGTTCTTGCTTGTAGTCGTGAAGTTGTTCTTCCTGCCTTAAGTCTCCTTGCCTCTGCCTGTGGCCGTCCATTATTTCTTAGCATAGTAAGTAATCGTTCTTTCTTTAGTTGTATGTCCCATAGGTCTACAGCGAGTCCAACTTTGGATTCTTTGCCTTCGTGGATCTCAGACCATTTAGGAGAGGGTTCGTCGTACGTTACTGACGAGGTTAGACAATCCCCTAGGTCTCCAATGGAAGATCCATCCATTACCGAGGTCGTCCCTTTAGGTGACGTCCATCCCTCTGTAAATAAAGAACACAACACTATGACCCTTGAGGAGCTCGGCTCACTAAGGGAGACTTATTCATTCCCTCAGGGTGTACAGCTCAGACTTCCTGAGGAGGGCGAGACCATTCTTTCTGCTCGCCCTGGAGAGGTAGCTTTTTATGAGGCCGCCTTTCCTGCGGGCCTCCGTTTTCCTATTCCTTTAATTGTTAGGTCAATTTTATTTTTCTATAAAATTTGTCCTGCTCAGCTCGTCCCCAACGCGTGGTGCAATATCGTCGGTGCCGTGTTGTTGTGGCGAGTTCACAAGTTTGTGATGACCCTATCCGAGTTTAGGAATATTTTTTCCCTTACTAATAACCCTAAGCCGGACCAAGGGTGGTTGTACTTCAAGGCGAGGTACAAGAAAACTATCCTTGGAGGGTACCCCAGCAACATGAAGGGGTGGAAAAGCAGGTTCTTTTTTGCCTCCGAGGACAATTGGGAGCTTTTTGATGAAGAGCCTCGGGAGGGAGTACCGCGAATTCCGAGGTCATGGGGAATTTCAGGTCGGTTTTTATTTTGCTAACGTTAGTTTATTGATTAACTAGATCGGTATTAACATGGGGTTCTTTTCAGATAAACGCTGCAACGAGCTGCCTACGTTGCTGTCGTTCGAGCAGGAATTCTTTGACTAAATTTTTAAGTCGGTGGCGGAACGTGGGTGCTACGCAGTCCCCATAATTTTTAAAACCAAGGCTTTTCGACGGGTTTTCAGTTCGCCCGGTCCTGCTGAATCGGGAGAAGAGGGCGATCATCCGCAACCGCCATCGACGTCGGGTGAAGCGGGTGAGTCCCGCTCTTCCCATGGTGAACTTCAAGATGGCCAGCCCCGAGAGGACTCGATAGAATATCTAGGGACTGTTAGGAAAGAACTGAGGAGGGTTGCTCCTCAAATTCCCGACCTGACCTTATTAAGATGGTTGGGGGGAAAGATCCGAGACCCTATCTTAGAATTTTGCTCAAAGTTGGGATCGAGCTTGATCTCGACATCAGAATCTTGGTCGGATTCCGAGCTATCCCCCGAGCTTAGATCGGATGGTATAAATTCTTACTCCCTTTGTTGATTATTTTTTTACGTCTGATATATATCTTTTTTTTTCTTTTTTTGCAACAATGTCGAGGAGGATCAGCCTCAAGAAGCTCGGTGAAAGGGTGGAGAGAGCCCGAGGTGAGAGTTCATCCAAAAAATCTGGTCCTCCTCCTACAAAGGGGGTGGTTATTGGCGAGAAGCGTCCAGCGGATGAACCACCCTCCTCGCCGAGCAAGAAGGCGAAGTCCGGGGATGACTCCAAAGGCAAGGGGCAAGCCCCGATTCCTGAACCAAAAAAGAAGTCTAGTCCAGCACACCATCCGACGGCCCTTTCTTATGGTCCTGGGGAGGGAAGCTCGCCATCATTGGGTACAGTTCTTGGTCCGAGGGCCTCCATCTTGGGGAGCCCTTCGGTGGCCGAGAAGATCCTTCGAGGGATAATTCCTCCTACAGATCAAGAGAAGGTGGGGCAGCTCTCTTTGGACCAGACTGCCTCAAAATTTTTTCAAGCTCTCGGTCAGGTATCATTTTGATACTATCTTCTATTTGTTTTATCCTAGCTAAATATGATTAGTTTGATCTGATTAGATTTGTTTGTAGCAGGCGCTTGTGTTCGGATCTTCCCTGGCGGTGAAGAGCAGGCAGACCATTGAGGAAGCAAGCCTTCAACAGGGGCGAGCTGCCTCTTTGGATACTGAAGTCTCTCGCCTTTAGCAGTTATCCGCCGATCTGGAGCGGCAACTGGCCGAGTCCCGAGCTCGGGAACAGCAGGTCGGCAACGAGTTCGCCAAACTAAAGGCTGAAAGGGACTCCTTCTCCGACAGTCTGTCAAAGGCAGGGCTTTTAGTTGAAGACTTGAGGGGGAGAGTGGAGCGTGCAGGAAAGCTGGCTGTTGAAGAATTCAAATCTTTGTCAAATTTCTCCGAGGCTGTCGAAAGTGCCTCCTCGAAATACTTTGGCGAAGGGTTTGACTTCTGTAAACGACAGCTCCGTCACCACCATCCCGACCTGGCCGTAGACTTAGAGAAAATGCGTCTCGAGCTCGACCTGCTTAACGAGGAGGATGAAGGGGAAGGGGGCGAGGAGGAAACGGTTGAAAAAGGAGATGCAAACCCTCCGGGCGACGCAGCTCCTCAAGGCGATGACAACCCTCCCCCTTTATCATAAATGTAAATGTAATTTGTAATTTGAATTGTCATGAATATAAATGTTGATTTTCTCCTCGGTAATGTTGAATGAATATATTTTGGCGATGTGCAATACTTTAATGTCTCCTTAATTCTTTGATTAATGGCGAACTAGGATAGGAGAGGTCATTTTTTAGTGACCTGGCGACTTTTAAATTTGGCGATCAAGATGCCTCCGTCATCTTTCGATGAGCTGGCGATCTTGAATAGGCGACCAAGATGCCTCCGTTATCTTTCGATGAACTGGCGATCTCGAATAGGCGACCAAGATGCCTCCGTCATTTTTCGATGAACTGGCAATCTCGAATAGGCGACCAAGATGCCTCCGTCATCTTTCAATAACTGGCGATCTCGAATAGGCGACCAAGATGCCTCCGTCATCTTTCGATGAACTGGCGATCTCGAATAGGCGACCAAGATGCCTCCGTCATCTTTCGATGAACTGGCGATCTCGAATAGGCGACCAAGATGCCTCCGTCATCTTTTGATGAATTGACGATCTTGAATAGGCGACCAAGATGCCTCCGTCATCTTTCGATGAACTGGCGACCTTGAATAGGCGACCAAGATGCCTCCATCATCTTTCGATGAACTGGCAATCTTGATTAGGCGACCAAGATGCCTCCGTCATCTTTTGATGAATTGGCGATCTTGAATAGGCGACCTCCATCCTGTACTTTGTTATTGAAATAAACTGGAGAAGTTTTATTACTCGGAATAAAATCTAGGAGTTACAAGTATTTCGCCCAGGGGAGTTATTGGAAATATTTCTTCAAATGCTTAGCGTTCCAAGGATGGGGGAGTGCTTTTCCGTTCAAGTCTTCTAGCCAATAAGTTCCCGGTCTAGTTACCTTGACGACCTTGTAAGGACCTTCCCATGTTGGTCCTAATTTCCCAGCATTTGGCTCTTTGGTTGATAGGGTAACTTTTCGCAGAACTAGGTCGCCAGGTAAGAATGATCTGTGTTTGACCCTCTGGTTGAAATATTTGGCGACCTGATGCTTATAAGCTGCTTGGCGTATGCCTGCTTGCTCCTGCTTTTCCTCGAGGAGGTCGAGGTTGAGTCTCAGCTCGTCATCATTGCTATCTTTATCAAAGTTTGAAGTTCTGAAACTCAGGATTCCGATTTCGACAGGTATCACTGATTCAGTTCCGTAAACCATGGAATAAGGCGATTCACCAGTAGGAATCCTTCTAGTAGTGTGATATGCCCATAATATGCTCGGCAAGTCTTCTACCCACTCTTCTTTGGATTTCTCCAATCTTGTTTTCAAATTTCTAAGGATGGTTCTGTTAGTGACTTCTACTTGGCCATTGGCTTGAGGGTGACCGGGCGAGGAGAAATGATGTGATATGGCGAGGTCCGAGCAGAATTTCCTGAATCCATCATTGTCGAATTATCTGGCATTGTCTGAAATGAGAACTTTGGGAATTCCAAATCGGCAGATGATACCTTTCCAAACAAAATTCCTCGTATTCTTTTCTGTGATTCTGGCCAGTGGTTCTGCTTCTACCCACTTTGTGAAGTAATCAATAGCTACGATTAAGAACTTCCTCTATAATGGAGCTTGAGGCAAAGGCCCTAGTATGTCGATTTCCCATTGGGCGAATGGCCAGGGGCTGGTAATTAGCACCATCTCAGTATGGGGAAGGTGGCTGGATGGAGCGAACCTCTGGCATTTGTCACACTCCCTAGTGTATTTCGCTGCATCCTGTCCCATTTGGGGCCAAAAGTAGCCTTGGCGAATCGCCTTTCGTACCAGCGACCTCGCCCCCGAATGATTTCCACAGATGCCTTCGTGAATTTCTCTCATCACATAATTGGCTTCTTCAGGTCGGAGACATCTCAAGAGGGGACCAGAGAAAGATCGTTTATATAAAATTCCATGAAGCAGGTAGAACCTTGCAGATCTATGGCGAATTCGGCGATCTTGGAGTTTATTTGCTGGTAATGTACCGTTCTGAAGGTAGGTGGCGATCTCATCCATCCAGGTCGGATTTGTTTCTGTCGTACAGATGGATTTGGCGACCTCAATGCTTGGTTTGGACAAGAATTCTAACGGTATACTTCTGTTTGATATAAAATCAAAAGCTGAAGCGAGATTGGCTAGGGCATCTGCTTTTCTGTTTTCTTCTTTGGGAATTTGTTGAATGGTGAACCTTTTGATCTTCTGAGTTAAGTATTTGACTTCATCCAAATATGCTGCCATTCGTACGTCCCTAGCGAGGTAATCTCCCTGAACCTGGTTGGCCACTAGTTGAGAGTCGCTGTAGGCTTCAATTGATTGGACTCCCAATCTTATGGCGACCCGTAATCTAGTGAGGAGGGCTTCGTACTCAGCTTCATTATTGGTGACTTTAAACCCAATCCGTATGGCGTATTCCATTTATTCACCTTACCGACTTTAGAGAACAAGCCCTGCATCGCATCCGTGTTGATTGGAAGACCCATCAACATACAATGTCCATTTTTCGAGATTGTTCTTCAAGCTTCCGAGGTCCTTTTCTGAGTTGCGAATCCCTTCCTCCGAGAATTCTAGATCGGGCTTGTGAGTGGATTCAGCCACGAAGTCGGCTAAAGCTTGGGCTTTTATTGTCGTCCTCAGTTTGTAGTTAATATGGAATTCGCTCAACTCAATGGACCATTTCAAGAGTCTCCCCGAGGTATCGGGTCGTTGAAGAACTTGTTTTAACGGTTGATCAGTTAACACGGTGATGGGATGGGCTTGAAAATAATGGCGAAGTTTTCTAGAGGCGATCAGAAGGGCATAGGCGAGCTTTTCAATCATTACGTATCATTATGTTCATCGTCCTTATAATCAGATCGCCTTGTATCAGGCTCTTTCCTCTTGTGGTCCTCCTTCCTTCTTCGCCTCCGTTTGGCTTCGGCCAATTCCTCCTCGGCGATGTACTTATCGGCTTTACTTTGAAGGATGGACAATGTCTCCGGAACGTTCTTGGACAGAGAATCGAACAAGGGACCTGGGCGAAGTCCCTCCATCATTGCCATGACGACCACCTTGTCACTGGGGTCTTCAACTTCTAATATAGCCTGGTTAAATCGCTTCACATAATCCTTCAAGTTCTCCATTTCCTTTTGGTGGATGGTGAAAAGATGGGACACGTTCTTCTGCCTGAACCTGCAGCTTATGAAATTAGCGATGAAAAGTCTGCTCAGTTCACCAAATGAATCTATGGTTCCGGGAGTCAACTTTCGGAACCACGATCTCGCCGTCCCCTTTAGTGTAGCAGAAAAATCTTTACACATGACATCATCCGAGTAACCCTGGAGATGCATCATATTTTTGTAAGAATCCAGGTGATCCATAGGATCCATTTTGCCTTCATAGATCCTGAGCTGAGCAGGCAGTTTGAACTTGGATGACACCTTGGCTCTCATTATCCTTTGGATAAAAGGTGGTTCAGTTTGCCTGATCAAAGCGTCTACAGTTATTGGGGCACCGGTCCCCGTGTTGATGGCGTCTAGGCGAGCGTCCAGATCCCTAATTTTCTGGGAAGTGGACATGTCTTGTTCCTGATGGACACGACGAGGGGATCTGCCCCGTTTAATTCCGTTTTCCTGCTCTGGCGTTTTGCTGGATGATGACCCTGATGATGGGCTTCTTGGGCTTCTCTCCCGTCGAGGGCGAGGGCTAGGAGAGAGACGGCGTCTATCTCTTCTGGTGCTATGGTGACTTTGGGATACATTCCCTGATAGGTGAGAACGACGAGGAGCCGGAGGAGATGGTGGTTGATTATTCGTGGTGAGATGCTATATAAGGAGGGCATTATTTTCATGATTCTCATCTGTTCGGCCATCCCACGTATCTCATGATGAAGGCCCTCTAAATCTGGAGCTTGGCTAGTGTTGGCCATTGGACGTACTCTGTTATCCAAAGGACTACTAGTGCTTAGTCTGGATAATAATCGACTGCACAGGTGCATAGGAACTAGAGAACTATCGTTCCCACAGACGGCGCCAAACTGTTGTGGTAAAAATTAGGGAGAGCAACCAACAATCAGAATTGCTCCTCGGCCTCGGCACTGGACCTCGGCTGAAGCTAGGCGACCTGCACAGCAACGAAGCAAAAGTAATCGGCCGGGGTGAGGCCGCTCAAAACCCCTCCGGCGTGTGTATCAGACCAAGGCGACCAGAAAATAAATTAAGACAGTATGGAGAGCACAAAGAATGTGTAATGCCTGTGTTGAGCGTACCTTTTTGGTTATGGGGGAGCGGCCTTTATATAGACAGGAGAACTGAGCTGTGTCAGTGTAGTATGGCGAATTCCTCGGATGGATAAGCATGGGAGGATATCCCAATCAAATCTGGAGATTAATCAGGAGGCTGCCAACTGGTGATCCATCCGTGATTATAGGTGTCGTTGTTGAGTTGGAGTCCATTGGAGACAGTTCTTCTTGTAAAAGTGTAACTCTTTATGGAGATGGACTTTAATCAGGTACAAGAGTGGTGATAGCAGACCTCTAATGGAAATGGGAGTCCTTACGGAGAAGTCTTTGAGAAGACGTCTCTGCCTTGGGCAAGGTAGATCATCTCGCCCTATGGCAATATGGAGGGAATATGTAAATGGAGTGGAGCTCAATGTATTAACAATATGAGGACAATATGAGGCGACCTGGAAGTCAAGTTTGGACGTGTTTGGGCGACGTGCCTTGCTCGGATCATTTTATGATTTAGGATTTGTTAGAATTATTCCACATCAAAAATAATTTTATAGGAAAAAAATTCATTCAAAGTGAGAAACTTCAAACTATCCTAAATACACATTACACATTTTGATAACTAGCTAGCTTCCCTCTATTTGTCATGACCACAATTGTTCGATAAGAACGTTACAAAATACAAGAGGTTGAAAGATCATTCGATCGCTAGCCTTGACCAATAACCTCATTTAATTAATTATCTTGAGTCAGTTCGCTACATTATATATGGGTGATCTAGAGATTTATCATGTTCATTTTTAATGATCATATGTGTTTCAGAATAACATGATCATCAATATCATCTACAATATTCATAATCTGCAAATGATCATTGCCTTTAAAAATATTTAATCTAGACATATTTGAGGATTGAAATACATACAACATGGTGCACGCATGCTATTTATAGAAAGGTAAATTGCACTTTGTTCCTCAACGTATTGAGAGATTTTCACTTTGCCCCCAACTAATAATTTTATTGCAATCAAGCCCAATCTCTAACTTTCGTACAATTTCTAATGAAATATTACATGTGTGGGCCATGTGTGCGTCACGTGGAGTTTTAGACCCATACCCATACCCATACCCATACCCTTTCTCTAAGAAAAAAAAAACTCATATCCTTCCCTTTCCCCTTTCCTAACTCAAAACCCTAACTCAAAACATAACCCTAAACCCTAGCCATCCACCCCTCCCTCCTAAAAACTTACCCCAAACCCGACCTCCACCGTGTGCAGCCTTCCACTGCTGCCATGAATCGCTAGACATTGTTGCCATTGCGCTAGGTGCTCTGTGTGTGTGTGTGCTGGCGCACTCACGTGTAGTGGTGGGGTTGAGGTTGGGTCTAGTACAGATCTCTCTCTATTTTGTGCAGCGGTGGCACAGTTTGTCTGGTGGCGATGGTGAATAGTGGTAGTGGCGGTAGAACAATGATTGTTGTTGTTTGTGTAGCGGTGGTAGTGGTGGTGGGTCTGTGTGTGTGTTGTGATGGCGGTTGTGTTGTGTTGTTGGAGTGTTAGGGTTTGGAAATTAGGTTAGGTTTTGTTTTTTTGTTTTTTTTTATAAAGGGGTTAGAGTTAGGGTTAGGGTTAGGATAAATGGGTATAGATCTAGTTTTCCACATAGGCAGTGCACATGCAACATGTAGGTGCCACGTGTTATATTCCGTTAGAATTCCGTTAGAAATTGGATGGAAGTTAGAGACTAGGCTTAATTGCAACTAATTCAAGAGTTAAGAATGCAAAATGATAAAATTATTAGTTGGGGAGGCAAAGTGATATTTCCTCAATTCATTGGGCCCCATGCTAGTACACGCGTATATTGGCTGACATGTGATGCCTACTCTCAGTTAATAAACCCACTTGACAACCAACTCTATTAGAGCAACTCTGTTTAAAAAACGGGTTTAATTTTCTATTTTAGCATTTTTAATAGTTTTTTTTATATCTTTAAAAAAGTATTTTAATAAAAAGATATTATAAATAGAATATCTCAGCAGAATTGTTATAAATAAAATCCATAATTAAAATAGAGAAATTGAAAATTAATATCCTATATTAACAATTAAAATTTTAACACCTAGAATTCCTATGAGATATGTTTTTCCCATCCTCAGCCGTCACATCACCACCTATCTCCTGACGAAATTATCATTTTATCCTTGCCCCCCCTCTTGTTCCCCCCCGTGTCCTCCCCTTTTCGGCTGGTTAACCCAGCGTGGGCCCCACCCTGTCAGCCACTTGTTGGCTCCCCCCTAGCCAGCCCCCCACTCCCCACTCCCCAGCCGCCTCTTGTCAGCTGACCACAAGCCGGCTTTCCCCAGCCGGCTGACCCTAACCCTTTTTTTAATTTTTTTTTTAATTTATTTTTTTTATCATATTTTTTTTCTCTATATATAGATGAAG
>BRYE01000005.1:16615311-16625311 GCA_030159115.1 Actinidia arguta var. hypoleuca | reverse complement strand
TATCATCCATCCATGTCGGACCTGCTTCTATTTGATAAATGGGCTTGGCGATCTTAATACTTTAATTTTGCAAGAATTCCAGATGTACACCAATGTTCGAGATGAAATTAAAGGCTGATGCGAGGTTAGCGAGGGCATCAGCCTTCTTATTCTTTTCTTTGGGAATCTAGTGAATTTTGAAGTCTTTGATATTTCTTGATATGGCCTTTACCTCATCCAGGTAGGCTACCATTCGGAGATCTTTAGCGAGATAATTCCCTTAGACTTGGCTCACCACAAGTTGGGAATCGCTGAAGGCGTCTGAGGATTCTATCCCTAATTCTATTGTAACTCTAAGTCTAGCGAGGAGAGCTTCATATTCAGCTTCGTTGTTGGTGGCTTTAAACCCTATACAAATGGCCTACTCCATATGCTCGCCTAATAGAGTTTGGAGAACTAATCCTACACCACAGGTGTGCTGATTGGACGATCCATCCACAAACAGCTTCCATCTGGCGAGATCCTCTTCCTGTTCTTGCTTTCTTGGAGTTTCCACCTTGGGGGAAGTTATTTCTGGTTCTAGAGAAATTTCATACGTGAACTTAGCTACGAAGTTGGCCAGCATTTGGGCTTTGATCTATATTCAATGTGGAACTCACTTAGCTCAATGGACCACTTGAGGAGTCTTTCCGAGGTGTCGGGTCATTGGAGAATTTGCTTTAAAGGTTGATTGGTCAATACAGCAATAGGGTGTGCCTGAAAATAATGGCAAAGCTTCCTGGCAGCGATTAGAAGGGCAAAGGCGAGCTTCTCAATTTTTATATATCTGGTATCGGTTCCCATGAGAACTTTGCTAACATAGTATATTGGTTTCTGGACTTTGTCCTCTTCTCAGATAAGAATTGCACTCGCGGCTGTTGGCGAGATAGATAGGTATACTACGAGCTCCTCGCCCGTATTAGGAACTATGAGCAGGGGTGGTGAACCAAGATACTCCTTAAGCTATTGACGAATCTATTAAGGGCGGCTACTCACCTAGTTAGCACTTGCACTTCATGAATGTTCCTAGTGAGCTCATTGCAAGTAAAACTTGAATTTGGTTTAGGTTAGCCTCAATTCCACGCTTAGTTACAAGGAAGCTAAGGAATGTTCCTGAGGAGACATCAAAGATGCATTTGGAAGGGTTTATCATCATTCGGTGCTTTCTTAGGACACCAAAGGCTTCCTGCAGGTGGGCGATGTGATCAGCGGCTTTGAGGCTCTTGACGAGCATGTCGTCTATGTATACTTCCATCGTCTACCCAATCATTTCCTTGAATATCTTATTGACCAATCTTTGGTCCATCACCCTAACGTTCTTTAATCCAAACGGCATGACTTTATAACAGTACAATCCTCCCTCCATGATAAAAGAAGTCTTCTCCACATCAGGCGGATGCATCTTAATCTGGTGATAACTGAAGAAGGCATCCATGAAGCTAAGAAGCTCGTGTTTGGAGGTTGCATCCACGATCAAGTCTATTTTTGGCAAAGGAAAATTGTCTTTTGGACAAGCCTTGTTGAGGTCGGTGAAATCAACGCGTACTTTTCACTTCCCCCTTCTTAGGGGTGACAACAACGTTGGCGAGCCAATCTGTATAGTGATCTTTCCTAATGACATTGGCCGTGATAAGCTTAGCTACTTCTTCCTTTATGACT
Organism: Actinidia arguta var. hypoleuca; assembly: GCA_030159115.1. NCBI lineage: Eukaryota > Viridiplantae > Streptophyta > Magnoliopsida > Ericales > Actinidiaceae > Actinidia > Actinidia arguta. The sequence goes on along the minus strand of BRYE01000005.1, from coordinate 16,623,634 downwards.
TTCAGGCATTTTAGGGCAAATTTCCTTCATTTTTGGCAAATTGGATGGTGATTAGGATCTGTAAATAACTTGTGAATGACGACATATGGATCTATTCCTGAAGCATCGCCTTGAGACCATGCAAAGACATCATAGTTTTTCTTTAAAAATTCCACCAAAGCACTTTGTAATTCCTCAGTTAGCTCAATCTTGATCATACCATGATGATCTAGATAATTGGGATGTATGGAGATTGGAGCAACTTCTTTTAGTGGCTTGGTGTTTTCCGTCTCTCTAGGATCGGCAAGGGTAATCTCTTTCACCTTGTCTCTTAATGCCTCAATCTTGGCATCATCGATCTGTAATTGCTATTGGGCACTGAACTTTGAAGAAGATTCAGCCCTCATGGCTAACATGAAGCACTACTTGAAAACTTTTTGCTCTCCTCTCACCTCGTCTATCCCTGTTGAAGTAGGAAACTTCATCATCAAGTAATAGGTTGAAGTGATCGCCTTAATTCCTCCCAATGTTGGGCGACCTAGGATCGCATTGTAGGGCAAAGGGCAATCTATCACAATAAAATCCTGTCATATAGTGGTCTGGTGGGGCTTCGTCCTTAAGGTTACTAGCAATTTGACCCATCCAAGCTGTTGTGTTGCATTTTCTCTGAATCCAACCAAAGGGCTATGAAAAGGATGAAACTTGTCTTGTCCAATCTTCATTTTGTCAAAGGTTGAGACAAACAAGAAATCCATAGAACTCCCATTGTCAATGAAGATTCTCTACATGTTGAAATTGGCAATGATAACAAAGATGACCAAGGCATCATCATGTGAGAGGTGTAAGCCTCTTAAGTCATCCTTGTTGAAAGTGATAAGCAAGTGAGCTCCAGCTGTAGGTGAGGAAAGATTATAAACCTCTTCCTTAGATCTCTCGTTAGCATTCCTGGCATGTCTTTTTTGAGACGAGTTTGAGCATCTTCCCGATCCAAATCCACCATGTATTACTTGTATATTCCCTACTATAGGTTTGTTGTCACCATATCTCCTTTCTAGTGAGTCATGTTGCGGGTAATCAGCAATATACTTTCTCAAATATCCTCTCTTAATTAGGTCAGCTATCTACTTTTTCAACTAAAAACAATCCCAATATTATGATCGTGGTGTCAGTGGAATTCACAATATTTATTTTTGTTTCTCTGTCGGTGGTCAATTTTGATTTTTCTAGGCCCCTTGATGAATTTTTCGTGCTTAATCTTTGTAAGCACCTGGGCAATGGGGGCATTGAGGGGTGGCAAGACAAGGTCAGGGTGCCGAGTTGGAATGTGAGGACGCCTGTCATTAATTCTCCGCCTTTAGTCTTGGTCTGATCTTTTGTTCTTTGTCTCATTCCTATAGTCAGATCAGGTTCTTTCCTCTTGTGGTCATCTCTTCCTACTTCTTCCACTTGGCCTTAGCTAATTCTTCTAAAGCAATATACTTGTTAGCTTTGCTCTAGAGAGTTGACAAGGTTTCAAGGACATTCTTGGAGAAAGAATCAAATAGTGGGCTTAGGCAAAGTCCTTCTATCATGACCATGATCACCACTTTATCATTGGGGTCTTCTAATTCTAAGACATCCTGGTTGAACCGCTTAACATAGTCTTTCGAACTCTCACTTTCCTTTTGGTGAATGGTGAAGAGGTGGGAGACATTCTTTTGCTTACCCCGGCAGCTCATGAAATGGGTGACAAAGAGCCTGCTTAGGTCGCTAAACAAGTCAATGGTTCTCGGAGTCAACTTTTTGAACCATGATCTCATCGCCCCTTTCAAGGTAGCAGAGAAAGCTTTATACATTACGTCGTCAGAGTATCCTTGGAGCGACATCAAATTCTTCTACGAATCTAAGTGTTCCATAGGATCTGTCTTCCCTTCATAAACTTTGAGCTGGGATGGCAGTTTGAACCTGGAGGAGATTCTGACCTTTATTACTATGTTTGTGAATAGAGGCTCAGTTTGCTAAATTAAAGCATCCACGGTGACTGGTGCATTCGCACTAGTGTTGATGGCATCGATACGGGCATCTAAATCTCTAATCTTTTGGGTGGTAGATTCATCCCACCGTTTGGGAGCTCGATCATCTCAGTGAGGTAACCTCCCTCTTCTCTTGGTCTCCTCACCTTCAGTCTTATCAGTTCGACTTGAAGACCGAGATTTCGATGTAACATGACTTCTTTCTCGTTTAGGGTGCGGACTCAGTGATCGACGTCGCCGATTTCTATTCGAATGTGCTCAGCCTGTACTTTGGTGACTTTGATATTCGTCATCACCTGACCGATGAGAACAGAGGGTTCGATCTACTTTCAGAACAGGTATTACTAGAGGTGGTTGATTGGCTGTGGTGAGGTGTTGTATCAAATGGGCGTTGTTCCCATTCATGATCCTTATCTGTTCGGCAATACTGTGCATCTTACGGTAGAGGCCCTCTAAATTTGGAGCTTAGCTGGTGTTGGCCATTGAGTGAGATATGTTATCCAAAGGGCGGCTGGCACTCGGTCTAGGTAACAAACGGTTGTGCAAGTGCATAGAAAATTGAGAATTGTCATTTCCATATATGCTGCCTTTAGGTTTCAGTCAAGGCGAGGATAATAAGAAAATAGAGCTATCAGTGTGAGTATGCAAAGGTTTGAGTCATCCCTCATTATGAGAAGGGAGCGGCCTTTATATAGGTGGAGAATGGAGAGTCATGCAAGAAAATCACGCGCGAGATCCTCAGAAAGATTAGTATGGAAGGAGATCATGCAGATATCGGAGATAAAATAGGAAGTTTCCTTTTGGAGAGTAATCCGCAATAATAGGCGACATAGTTTAGAAGAATTCTTATGGAGGCAGACCTCTTATGGAAGTGGAGATGAACTTTGAACTGGCAGAGTAATCAACCTCGACTATTGGCGAGTTGGAGAATGGTACACTCTTGCATATATTAGCGAGATGAGCAACTGATGATGCGATGGGCGACTAGGACTATATTGATGATATGGCGATGTGATTCTTTAGGCGATGTGTTGTGCTTAGATTGACCTGCGGGTGAGAATTTTACCCCACATTAGATTGTAATGACTAATTTCTTTTATGTACTAAATAAGTACTAGAAGTCTACAAACACTCATTCATAGGGTTTGATGAGGGAGGTTATCAGCCTCGTTTGATGTATTAACGAACTTTCAGGCGAAGTACTACCGGTGTCGACAACTCTTCCAACGACCATTGTCAATTGCGATATCTAGACTACAACCTATCTTACTACCTGAGTGGGAGATGATATTTTGTATCTCCTAAATAGTAGTATCATCCTTAACGTAATTCATATCCATAAACTAACAACTAAATAACAAAAAAATTATGGCATAAATATATAATATAGTTTTCTTCAAAAATAGAATATTTAATATAGTTAGACAATTATTCAAGACTATAAAAAATAAAAATATAAATTAAGATGGAAAATATAAGTATAAAAATATTGAAAAATATTTTGCTAGTATTATTAGGTCCAGTTCGGTTTGGAACCGAAACCTAACTCACTAATTCGTGAACCGAATCAACCAAGGTGGTTTTATAAATTTTAGAATTGGAATTGAATTAGCTATACAAAATCCCAAACCAAACCTACCGATTTGGACTGATTTTTTGGTTCTACTGGTTTTTTTGAACAGTACTATTAAGGTGGAGATTAATGAGTGCAAAACAGAGGTGCTTGAATTGCCAAGAAACTATAACTTTCACAGTAGGAGATACGAAGAGTGATGGATGGAATCCTAAAGATTTAGTCCAGGCTATTATGGAGGACCCAGAGTAATCATCAGATCGTAATGTATCATATCATATTATTCGGATTTTGGTTCGAATTAGGAAACAATTTCTATGTTAAAGGGCGATTTGTTATTTCGTATATTATGAGTTGAATGCTCCTCTTGAATATAACTATAATATATATATATATATATATATATATATATATATATATATCAGTTTATTGTAACGTTTAATAAAATTGTACACAATGGAAGTCAAGAAAATTAACTACATCACTAACGAAATACATATCAAACACATAAATCTTATTCTAAAATGAACAAATAAGACATAACCATCAAATTCATTGCCAATAGACAAGGTCCACACATACGGAATATGCTCAAGTCGGTTTATTTTGAAGCAACACCATAATTTTTTGCCTACAATAAGTGTATAAGACACATGTTTGACAAAATTCTCATCGAATTTGTCATCAAAATCATATAACTCACCATTAGACATGAGTTATGCGTCTTCATTCACCTCCTGGATGGTGAACTCATGTCGCATGTTTTCCTTTTCCACATACTTGACTCAATAAAATCTATCAAGCCTTCATTTTATCTAAGGATGATCACAGTTCGATTTGGTTCAATTTAGGGCCAAACCATAAACCAAACCATGAACAACAGTTCAGCCTTTTTCTGGACGAAACCAAATCATGCCCATTAGAGAATTAAACTGTGAATATAACAGTTCGGCTTGACACAGTGGTGTGGGTCCCCGTTTGCGTAGTGGGGGGGCTGAGAGGGAGACAGAGAAGGAAGCGCAAGAGAGGAGAGGGAGAGAAAAAGGCGGTGGTGGTGGCCTATGTTTTGCTTGAGAGAGAGAGAGAGAGAGAGTGAGAAGAGGCGCATAATACAAATTATTTGTTAGAGTTTTTGCCTTAGGTTGGATATTGGGTTGGGGGGTTTGACTGGTATTTGATTCACAATTCGGTTCGGTTCAAATCCACAGTCTGAATTGAAAAATCGTTAACTGAACTATGAGCTATTGGTTTGGTTTCTTTGAACCGTGAACTGAGTTGATTGGAGAAAAACTGAACCAAATGGTACAGTTTGGATAGATTTGGTAGATTTTGCAATTCGATCGATTTTTTTGCTCTCCAAGTAATATTTGTTCGATCTTACCTAAAGTGTGAAAATCACTTCGGGCTCATCTTATGACTTGTACGTTTGCAGTTCAGTTGATAGTGCTTTAGGAAATCTTATGCCATTCCAACGACAATACATTTCAAGGTCGCAGTTTCTATCATACAACTTCTGTCACTATAGAAGATTGTATTCTATTTTGACATTAGAGGGACAATCCTCATATGCCATGCCTTAAATCACATACCCAAAAAAACTGAATTCGCATGTTCTCCTTAATATTCTGGAAGAATATGTGTCAAAACACGTAACCCTAGAGAAAGACTAGCTACAAATTTATTTGCTACAGCTAGGACCCTAAGAAGACAATAAAGAATAGGCTTCTCATGAAAGCAGAAAACCCTAATACAACCTGAATTAGAATTTTATTCCATAAATTATACTTTACTCCACTAAAGAATTACAGTTGCACTTCCGCTATTATCTCAAAATTATATTTGGAGCTTCTTGTTATTAAATATTTTTTTATCTTCCTACATTAAGATTTTAAATATTCACTGATTAAAATAATTACTAATAATTATATTAATCAATATATTTAATTCTTTTGGATTTTTTTACTTAACTTATTTGACATATCGGATTCAAAATTCACTTTCTGGGTTTGATATAATCAAAATTTATAAGATTCCTCAAGGGATATTATCAATCCCTTTTGTCGGGATGTAGGTTCCGTCAATAATATATATTCACCATACATAAAATACTATCATTCCATTTACTGAGATTATCAACTCATAAAAAATCACACCCCTTTTAGTAAATCAAAATAACATACATTAATATATGTGTCTATTAATTATATTGAGATTAAGAGAATAAACACTCATAATAATTAGGGGTACTTATTGTTTCATAAAGTCAGTACAAATTTTTTCTTCAAAATGGTCATGTTCAATACACACAAAATATACTAGCATAATGAGCTAAAGCTATACCACTTCTAGCGACCAAGACAGGACTGCTAAAATATTATGCCACAATCCTACCAATGACGTGATCAATTCCATCTAAGATTGTGAATTACAAAGATTTATATTCCATAAGAACTGACGATTAGACCTTCCGTATATAAGTCGTACTCTACACACCAAATCGTCTACTATGTAAAATAAAAGACACACATGCACAACAATAATAATGCAAATATTTTCCACATAAGTTCTTATCAAAAGAGAATAACAAACGTTATTAATAAATAATTAAGTCGAATACTAATTCAACTACCAATATTATTTTAATTCAGAAAAAATAGTGTAAAATTGTGGTTACTAACAAGGCGTGGTTAGCACTTTACCATATGTCAGTAAAAAAGTGAAATCAATTCCATTTTGAGAATAAGTTAAATTAATTGTCATATAAGGGTAAAGAACCCCCAATTAGTTATAGCAGACACTTATCCAAATTCCCATCGTAGAATGATTCTTCTTTCTTATCCAAACCCTAAAAAATTGCAACTTTACAATCTTAAACGAATTTCAAATTTTAAAATTTTAAATAACCTATCAATTACCAAATATATCATTGAGCAGATAAAATAGCCATCCATAATAAAATCCTATCTCTCTCTCTCTTTTAAATATATAAGATCCAATCCAAAAAGTGTATGCATCCCAACTCCATGATAGAACCATTTCATTGAGAACTCATCACCTAACAGAAAACCAATACGGTATTTTTTGTATCAGAATATTGAATCTTACAATTAAACTATAATTTTCGTTGACGAGATAAAGTTTTACTGTTTAATCAGTAAATATATCTATTGAGTTGGTGGTGGCTATGCGGTGAAAGTAGTAAAAAAAATTATACAAAATTGAATATTTACTGTTCAAAACAAGAAAACAGTAAAATTTATCTATTGTACATAGAGGCGGCAACGGCAACAATGGTCGAAGTACAAAAACAATTTACTATTCAAAATAGTTAATAGTAAAATTTATTAGTTTTAGAGCGTCACGGTGACAGCGATAGTGGTGGTGGTGGTAGCAGTAATATTAATGAGTTTTAAGACTTTTTTTTGAAGAGCCAAGTATAAAATGTCTACAAAATAACTTTTTATTAAATTAGAGGATTTTAGCTCATAAAATTTAGAAGTCCAGAAATTTCTATGCTTTAGTAAAAACTTGATAAACTAATTGTCTCAAGGATCTAAGTCACAGACCTATACATAATTTTCCTTTTTAATTAAATTCTATTACTATAATTAATTTAATAAAAAAAATTACACTATATTTTGTAAGAACTATATTGTTGCAATTCTCGGCCACCAAGGCTTTGTCTGATTCGCCGAAATAAAAACGAATGAGAATGAAATGACGGGAAGAATGAACTTGAAATAAAATAAAATATAAATAATCAATCTTATTCCAATGTATAACTGAATCCCCATTCCAATGCTTGTGTTTGGTACACCAAAATAATCTTTGTAATGGAATGATATTTATATTAAATTCACCAAGGTAATTTTATCCATAATTTTTTTCTTTCTCTTCAATAAACAACTCAAATGAGATTTGAATGGGTGATTGTAATTAGTACTGGTGGCGGCAGTGACGACGATGGCAATGGGGGTGGCAATAGTAGTGGTGGTGGTGGTGGTGGTGGTGGTGGCGGTGATAGTGACAGTGATGGCAATGTGGCAGTGGTGGTTGGTAGCGAAAGTGGGTGGTTGCGGTGGTGGTTAATGGTGAGTGGGCCTTTTGATTGTGAATAATAAAAAGTAGTAGCATTTTAGTCACAACAAGACTATAGATAACTGTGGGGTGATGGATATAGAGAAATGAAGAAAGGAAATCAAAGCTAGATACCTACGGTGGCTGGCCAGCGAAAAATGGTGACAGAAGGTTGTTTGACTAATCTATAAGATAAGAACAATGAGAAAGGCCATTAGAGCTGTCATTCGACAGCTCTCCGACAGTCAAGTTAGTACCCAAAAGTGTATGTAAAGAGAGATGTAGCGCTTATAGAGTAAGTAAGAAGTTTTTGTGTACCTTTGAAAGAGAAAGGGCTTGGCTTTTTACAGTGTAGTTCTGCACATACCTGGATGCGCTAGATGGCATGTCAGTAAGTAAGTGACTAACCCAATCATGCCCTTAAGACATGGATGATACCTAACTTATTACGTCGTCGACGTCTGGATCTAAGCGTGCATGTGGTAGAGGAAACTCGTCGTGCAAGTTACCCTCTAATTCTGACGTGCCCTTGGGATCCCTTCCGATCATTATGCGTCCAACAAGCTTTGGTACAAAGACCTGCCTCGCTTGCTATAGAGCGATAGCCCAGTAGTACGCTCAGCCAAAATTGATACTTGATATTTTATCCTCTTATAATAACAATGGAATGATTGTTTCTTTT
>BRYE01000005.1:16607811-16610311 GCA_030159115.1 Actinidia arguta var. hypoleuca | reverse complement strand
AGAATAAACTAAACTCTTTTAGACATGGTAAGATCTATGATAAATTATTCTGATCTATCAAAGTTCCTTATATGGATATGTTTTAAAAATAGCGGTTTATATTTTAAACTCAGTTCCAACTAAGTCTGTTTCAAACACTCCCGTAGGGGGTGGTTTGATCACAAGGTTAGTGTACAACATTCCAGCGTTTGTGTTTAAGTGACAGACTGAGAAGTTAGATACTAAGTTAGAATTATGCTATTTTATAGCATATTCTAAAGGAACTAAAGACTGGTTATTTTATGATTCTAGAGAACAGATAGTATTAGTGAGTACTAATACTATTTTTTTGGAGGACAAATAGTATTAATGATAGATTTGATCTTAGGGAGTTGTCTGATACTCCTAGAGAGCCATTAGAATGAAGTTTTAATCCAATGGAGGATGTTCCAGAAATTACTACTTCACTACTTTTAGATACACGAGAGCCACGCCATAGTGGGAGGATTGTTAGGGCACCTGACCGATTTATGTTCTTATGAGAGGTTATTTCTAATTAACTTGATTCGAATCCTAATAGTTACAACGAGGCTATTTCTGACAAAAATTTGAGAAATTGGCAAAGTGCTATGAAAGTTTAAGATGACGTCTATATGATGAAACCATATGATTTCATAGCTAAGGGCCAAAATCATATGGTATGCAAGTGGCATAGGTCAATTTTTAGACTTAAATAAGCCTCCCAAAGTTGGAATATCCATTTTGATCAGGTAACAAATCTTTTGTTATTGGCAAAATACAGATGAACCATGTGTGAATAAGAAGTGCGAGCGAAGCGTGGTGATATTTTTAATTTTATATGTAGATGATGTAGTGGGGTTATCTACTGTAAAAAATCTGATTGCGAATTATTTTGATATGAAAAACTTGAGAGAAGTAAGCTACATTTTAGATATTGAGCTTTTGCAAGGTTGCCTAAATAAAATATTAGGTTTATCCCAAGCTGCATATATAGATAAGACTCTTGTCAAGTTTGCAATACATAACTCCAAGAAAGAGTCATGACCTTTCAGGCATGGAGCTTCTTTGTCTTAAGAATAGTGTCCTAATATTTTTTATGAAGAGCGACGTATAAAGGCAGTTTCTTATGTTTCGGCATTAAGAAGCCTAATGTATTCTATGCTTCACAGTAGACTAGATATTTTTTATGCAGTTGGCATGGTCAACAGATATAAATGTAATCCAAAACTAAAATATTAGACTGTAGTAAGACATATTTTCAAGTACTTAAGAAAAACTAGAGATTATACGTGGATCTATGGAGGTTCAAATTTAATTCCATTCGGTTACACAAAATTTATTTCATATCAAACATAAATTTTAGAAAGTCAACTTTCGAGTTTACATTCACAAAGGTTGTGAAGACATAGAACCGAAATATCACCCAACATGGGAGATGGTATGGCGTGGAGATGTTAAAGTTACTGAGATTGCATCTACAAATAACCTAGTAGATCCTTTTACTAAGGCTTTTCAGCTTCAAATGGATAGGATGGGTGTTAGACGTGACATTTTTTTGACATGAGTGCAAGTGAGGATTTGTTGAAAATTGTGTGGTCACATGTCTAAATATTTAATTATTATTTATAATGAAAATATATTTAATTATACAATTGGATGCTATTTTATTATATCATGAGATTATATGAATATTATTATATCATTAGATAATATGTTCCTAGATTATCGAGAGATACGATATATGTCTGGAAATGAGATTTTCACACAGGAGATATTAATCGTTGATTCTGATAATTTTAAACTAGTTAGTAGTCGGTGATGAGATTAGACGTCTCATCTGCGAAGACTGTAACAATGTTAACCTCTATATGATATGATCATTTATCTCAATCATCAAACTAGATGACTCTAGGTTAAAGTATTAGTATATTAGAAATATACTGAACTAGATTATCGTAAGAAAATAAATCATATAAAAATGTCACTTTATGATAAAATCTTACATTTGGTATTTGCAATTGACTCTTAATATTGAGAGAATGGTGAACTCAAGTTCTTAACATCATTTACTTTGATTTATCAATGAGTGAAGCTAATTGAGGTCAATATCTCAGTATCCTGGGTAATCATTATTAGGTCTGTGGGAACACTTAATTTTCAAGATAAGATTTTACTCTTTTCTAGGAGAAAGAGGGTATCACTTGTGAGTTAATTCATTATTTTAGTAATTGAAATCTAGATCAGGTCTTTGGGATAAATTATTTATCGAAATGAAGACTTATTATTTTAATGACTAAATAGGAAATGAATTATGAATCATGAGTGTTAGAATAATTAGAATTTGGTGATGGTTAATTAATTCAACCCTAATTATTGATACCCATGTAGAAAGGTTTTAATTGTGGTATAAAATAACAATAAAGGTATTCTAGTCATTTTACTTTGAAGTACAATCCAAATTATTTAGTAAAATTAATTTGGATTAATTAAATTACTAAAT
>BRYE01000005.1:16585311-16600311 GCA_030159115.1 Actinidia arguta var. hypoleuca | reverse complement strand
AATATTCCTGATATTTGAAAAATAACAGTAATTTCTCCTGAGATTTGAAACTTATAACATACTTTTCTCATTTTACACTAATCATCCCTGAAGTTTAGGATTAAACACAAAACACCACTCATATCATGAATAGGCAGTGGACAAATAGTAAGGGTACTTTGTGTATTTACCCTGAACCTTAGGGGCAGTTAGTGTAAAATAGAAAAAATCTATTATAAGTTTCAACTTCAGGGGAGGTCACTGTTATTTTTCAAACGTCATGAGTGATTTGTGTATTAACTCTAAACTTTAGGAATAATCAGTGTAATTCACTCTTTTTTACGGAATTTGAACCAAAATAATGTTTTTTTCAACACTGAGAGTCGCTAGTGACAATAACGACTCACCTAACTATATTATTTTTTAAAATATTTTTTAAAAACATATTAAAAACAAAAAAACTAGTAAAAAAAAACTTTCTACTCAAGAGGTTCAATTCTGTCGACCTAAGGTGAACATAAAAAAGTGTGTTCGCTATTCTATAAGCGTCTTTGGTCAAATTCGGAAGCATGACGTGGCGTGATATAAGATGTTATGGTTATGGGGATGTGACAAAGACGGCTTCAGGCGATGGAAACGCCTGCAGAGAATCTCATTGGAAATGATAGGTTGCGTTGCAGGGCATGTTAGCACGTGCTTGTCCCTTGATGTGTCTCACCTGCTAAATCCTAAATGGCCTTTTCAATTATTTTCACTGTTAGCATCGTGCTACTAGTAATTGTCCGTATTTATGGACATTACACTAATAATTTTAAAAATATATAATAATTTAAAAAAATTATTATTGATTTAAGAGAATTAAGAAAAAAAATTAGTACTTTAATTTTTTTATGTGAGTCCCACTAAAAAAAAGTAATCTAATTAATAAAATATATGCTCAATATTAAAGGGTTTTGGCCATTGGATCACAATATATGTGAGTCTCATACCTTTGAGAATAAGAAAGTGATATTTCTTTTGAAAAAAAAATAGTCTCAAAAAAATCTCAAACATTGAATTAATTCAAATGGATTCCAATCGTAGATAGTGAAAGCTAATTTTGAAGATTCAAAAACCTTTATATCTTAAATTATAGATTCACAAATAATTTTAAAAAAATGTATTAAATAATTATATAATATTTTTTATTTGAAAAACTTAATAACATTTTTGTTGTGTAGTTTCCTATTGAAGAATTAGTTGATTTTCATATGAATTTTACTAAGAAGATTAATTGTAATTCGTTTGCAAAGTATCAATTTAATTGTTATAACTTTCATTGAAACAAATTCATTTTAGTATTAATTTGGAACTGAAGAATATACTTACATCTGTAAAACGAAAAAATCACTTACATCGCTTACTTTATAGTGCATTTAAGAAATGAGCTTTTTGAACAAAAAATTTATCTTGCAATATATACTACAGATTATGAAAATGGAAGTCCAACAAAGGCTTATTCACAAATTTGATCCCCAATGTATTGATTTTGTTCCATTTTGGTATCCAATTTATCAATTGCACGAATTTAGTTTCCAATATCTCTAATTTGTACCACTTTAGTCCCCAGGTCAGACACCGTCCAATTTCTCCATTAAGTTTGGGGTCATTTTTGGGCTTTCACCAGAAAGATCTATTGTCCCCACAAGGAGTTTCTAAATGCAAACCAAAATGGTCTTAGTTAGCCCCACTTTCCAATTACAATCCACTCACATTTTAAGATTTTATTTGTCACTCAATATGATGTGGAATAATTCGAACCAACAGATGTTCCGAGTAAAGCACGTCGCCCAAAGGGCGAGACTATTTACCTCGCCCAATGCAGAGACATCTCCTTCAAAGACTTCTCTCCAAAAGGACTCCCATCTCCATTAGAGATCTGCTATCACAAGACTCCTAACCTGATTGAAGTCCATCTCCATAAAGAGTTTCACCTCTGCAAGAGGACTGTTTCCAATAGACTCCAACTCCACAACGTCGCCTATAATTCCAGAGTGATCACCAGTTGGCGGTCCAGATTGAACTCCAGATTTAATTGGGATATCATCCCATGCTTATCCTTCCGAGGAATTCGCCATACTACACTGACACGACTCAGTTCTCCCGTCTATATAAAGGCCGCTCCCCCACAAACAAAAAGGTACGCTCAACATAGGCACTATACACTTTTATTGTGCTCTCCATACTGCCTTATTTTCTGGTCGCCTTGGTCTGATCCTTACGCCGGAGGGGTTTTGAGCGGCCTCACCCCGGCCGATTACTTTTGCTCGTTGCTGTGCAGGTCGCCCCAGTTTAGCCGAGGTCCAGTGCCGAGGCCGAGGAGCAATTCTGATTGTTGGTTGCTCTCCCAGATTTTTACCACAACAGTTTGCCGCCGTCTGTGGGAACAAAAGTTCTCTTTGTCCTATGCACCTGCGCAGTCGACTATTATCCAGACCAAGTACTAGCAGTCCTTTGGACAACAGAAAACGTCCAATGGCCAACATTAGTCAAGCTCCAGATTTAGAGGGCCTTCATCACTAGATACGTGGGATGGCTGAACAAATGAGAATTATGAACGAAAATAATACCCTCCTCATACAGTACCTCACCGCAAATAATCGCCCACCACCTCCTCCGGCTCCCCGTCATTCTCATCCATCAGGGAATGTATCCCAGAGTCACCATAGCACCGGGCGAGACAGGCGACGTCACTCTCCCAGCCCTCGCCCTCAACGAGAGGAGAGCCCAAGAAGCCCATCATCAGGGTCATCATCTAGCAAGACGCCAGGGCAGGAAAACGAAGGGGCGAGACGGGTCAGATCTCCTAGGAGGGCCCAGCAAGAATAAGATATATCCACTTCCCAAAAAATTAGGGACCTGGATGCTCGCCTGGACGCTATCAACACGGGGACCGGCGCCCCGATAACTGTAGACGCTTTGATCAGGCAAACTGAACCACCTTTCACCCACAGGATAATGAGAGCCAGGGTGTCGTCCAGATTCAAACTGCCTACTCAGCTCGGGGTCTATGAAGGCAAAACGGATCCAATGGATCACCTGGATTCTTACAAAAATCTGATGCATCTCCAGGGTTACTCGGACGATGTCATGTGTAAAGCCTTTTCTGCTACACTCAAAGGGGCAGCGAGATCGTGGTTCCGAAAGTTGACACCTGGAATCATAGATTCATTTGGCGAACTGAGCAGACTTTTCGTGGCCAATTTTATGAGTTGCAGGGTCAGGCAGAAGAACGCGTCCCATCTTTTCACCATCCACCAGAAGGAAACGGAGAACTTGAAGGATTATGTGAAGCGATTTAACCAGGCTATATTAGAAGTTGAAGACCCCAGTGACAAGGTGGTCGTCATGGCAATGATGGAGGGGCTTCGTCCAGGTCCCTTGTTCGATTCTCTGTCCAAGAACGTTCCAGAGACATTGTCCGTACTTCAAAGTAAAGCCGATAAATACATCGCCGCGGAGGAATTGGCCGAAGCCAAACGGAGGCGAAGGGGAAAGGAGGACCATAAGAGGAAAGAGCCTGATACAAGGCGATCTGATTATAAAGACGAGCGGAGAAGCAAGCAGCCTAATCGGGACTCGAAGCGGACCAATGACAGGCGACATCGTACTCCACCTCGCCGCACTGAGCTGGTGTTGCCACCGCTTAATGCTGCCATTGCCCAAGTCCTCACAGAAATCAAGCATGAAGAGTTTGTCAAGTGGCCCTCAAAAGTCAAGACTGATCCCCGGAAGAGAAACAAAAACAAATATTGCGAGTTTCACCGAGACCATGGCCATAATACCGAAGACTGTTTTCATCTAAAGGAGCAAATAGCCGACCTCATCAAAAGGGGATATCTAAGAAAATACGTTGGAGATCGCCATTCCCCCAATTCACCGGAAAGAAGGTACGATGACAACCGACCTACTGCTGTAGAGATTCATGTAATACATGGTGGGTTTGGATCCGGAGGAAGCTCGAATTCATCTAGAAAGAGGCACGCCAGAAGTGCAGGTATGCTATCCGCAGAAGTTTACAACCTCTCCTCGCCAATGGCCGATGTCCACCCACCCATTACCTTCAACAATGATGACCTCAAAGGCCTGCATCTACCTCATGACGACGCCCTGGTCGTTTCGGGCATCATTGCCAATTTTACCATCCAAAGAATATTGGTCGACAATGGTAGTTCGGCTGACATTCTGTTCATCTTTGCATTTGAAAAAATGAAGATAGGGCTCGACAAGTTGCAGCCCTTTATGACGCCTTTGGTGGGATTTAGAGGAAATCTGACTCATCCACTGGGATGGGTCAAGTTGCCGGTTACTTTGGGAACAGAACCTCGCCAAACTACTGTTTGGAAGGACTTCATCGTAGTTGATTGCCCATCCCCCTACAATGCCATTTTAGGACGCCCAACTCTAGGCAGAATTAGGGCGATTACTTCAACCTACCACCTGAAAATGAAGTTCCCCACCTCGGCAGGAGTGGGTGAAGTGCGGGGCGACCAGAAAGTGGCCAGACAATGTTTCATTTCGGCCATGAAGATCGAGACCCTCCCGGTACCGAATACCCAATAGCAATTACCGATCAACAATGGCGAGATGGAATCTTTGAGGGACGAGGTGGAATAGGTTGTCTTGATTGATCCCCGAGAAACCAAAAACACTCAGCCCCTTGAAGAAACTATCCCAATTTCCATCCATCCGGAATATCCTGATCGCCACGTTATGATCGGAACAGAACTTGCCGAAGAACAGAGCAATGCTTTAGTGGAATTCTTAAAAAGAAACTTCGATATTTTTGCCTGGTCCCAGGGTGACGTCCCGGGGATAGACCTTCAGGTCGCCATGCATAAATTACAGATCAATCCGGCTAATCCTCCAGTTCGCCAGAAGAGAAGAAAATTCGCCCCTGAAAGGCTTTGAGTTATCAACGAGGAGGTCGCCAAACTCATCAGAGCTAAAGTTATCAAGGAAGCCCACTATCCAGAATGGTTAGCTAATGTTGTCGTCGCCCCATAAAAGGGGGGGAAGTGGAGAGTATGCATAGACTACACTGATCTCAACAAAGCGTGCCCAAAAGACAGTTTTCCACTGCCAAAAATTGATTTGATAGTCGACGCCACATCAAAGCACGAGCTTCTTAGCTTCATGGATGCCTTTTCGGGATATCACCAGATCAAGATGTTTCCCCCCGACGTAGAGAAAACTTCCTTCATCACGGAACGAGGATTGTATTGCTACGAGGTCATGCTATTTGGTCTCAAAAATGTCGGGCTACTTATCAAAGATTGGTAAACAAAATGTTCAAAGAGCTAATCGGAAAGACCATGGAAGTATATATAGACGACATGCTAGTGAAAAGCCTCGAAGCAGCAAAGCACATCGCCCACCTTGAAGAAGCTTTCAACATTCTGAGAAAACACAGGATGATGTTAAATCCTTCCAAATGCATTTTTGGCGTATCATCCGGAAAATTCTTAGGGTTCTTGGTAACCAAACGTGGGATTGAAGCTAATCCAGACCAAATTCAAGCTCTGCTTGGGATGAGCTCGCCCAGAAACATCCGAGAAGTCCAGCAGCTAACCGGACGGGTTGCCGCCCTCAACCGATTTGTTTCCAAATCGGCAGACAGATGTTTACCATTCTTCAAAATCCTAAGGAAAAATCAAAATTTCCAGTGGACAGAAGAGTCGGAAGAAGCTTTTCAACAACTTAAAAAGTATTTGGGGTCACCTCCTATGCTTGTGGTTCCTGCCACGGGAGAAGAATTGTTCATATACCTCGCCATTTCGCCCACAACAGTAAGTGCCGTGCTCATCCGAGAGGAGGACCATGTCCAAAAGCCGGTATATTATGTTAGTAAGGTTCTGATAGGTGCTGAGAAAAGATACGTAATGATTGAAAAGCTCGCCTATGCCCTCCTGATCGCCTCCAGAAAACTTCGCCATTATTTTCAGGCCCATCCCGTCACCGTATTGACCGATCAGCCGTTAAAACTAGTTCTTCAACGACCAGATACTTCGGGAAGACTACTGAAATGGTCCATTGAGTTGAGCGAATTCCATATTAACTATAAACCGAGGACGGCAATAAAAGCCCAGGCTTTAGCCGACTTCGTGGCCGAATCCACTCACCAGCCCGATCTAGAATTCTCGGAGGAAGGGATTCACAACTCAGAAAATGACCTCGGGAGCTCGGGGGAGGAAAAGCTCGACAAATGGACATTGTTTGTTGATGGGTCTTCCAATCAACACGGGTGCGATGCAGGGCTTGTTCTGCAAAACTCGGAAGGTGAACAGATGGAATACGCCATACGGATTGGGTTTAAAGTCACCAATAACGAAGCTGAGTACGAAGCTCTCCTCGCCGGATTACGGGTCGCCACAAGATTGGGAGTCCAATCAATTGAAGCCTACAGCGACTCCCAACTAGTGGCTAACCAGATTCAGGGAGATTACCTCGCTAGGGATGTACGAATGGCAGCTTATTTGGATGAAGTTAAATGCTTAACTCAGAAGATCAAAAGGTTCACCATTCGACAAATCCCCAGAGAGGAAAACAGAAAAGCAGACGCCCTAGCAAACCTTGCTTCAACTTTTGATTTTATATCAGACAGAAGTATACCGTTGGAATTCTTGTCCAAACCAAGCATTGAGGTCGCCAAACCCGTCTTTACGATAGAAACAAATCCGAGCTGGATGGATGAGATCACCATGTACCTTCGAGACGGTACATTACCAGCAGATAAACTCCAATCTCGCCGAATTCGCCATAGATCTGCAAGGTTCTGCCTACTACATGGAATTTTATATAAACGATCTTTCTCTGGTCCCCTCCTAAGGTGTCTCCGACCTGAAGAAGCCATGTATGTGATGAAAGAAATCCACGAAGGTATTTGTGGAAATCATTCAGGAGCAAGGTCGCTGGTACGAAAGGCGATTCGCCAAGGCTACTTTTGGCCCCAGATGGGACGGGATGCAGCGAAATACACTAGAGAGTGTGACAAATGCCAGAGGTTTGCTCCATCCAACCACCTTCCCCATACCGAGATGGTGCCAATTACCAGCCCTTGGCCATTCGCCCAATGGAGAATCGACATACTAGGGCCTTTGCCTCAGGCTCCATTACAGAGGAAGTTCTTGATCGTAGCTATTGATTACTTCACAAAGTGGGTAGAAGCTGAACCACTGGCCAGAATCACGGAAAGAAATACGAAAAACTTTGTTTGGAAAGGTATCATTTGCCGATTTGTAATTCCAAAGGTTCTTATCTCAGACGATGCCCGGCAATTTGACAATGACGGATTCAGGAAATTTTGCTTAGACCTCGCCATATCGCATCATTTCTCCTCACCTGGCCACCCTCAAGCTAATGGCCAAGTAGAAGTCACTAACAGAACCATCCTCAGAAATTTAAAAACTAGATTGGAGAAATCCAAAGGGAAATGGGTGGAAGACTTATCGAGCATATTATGGGCATATCACACTACTAGCAGGATTCCTACTGGTGAAACGCCTTATTCCATGGTTTATGGAACTGAGTCAGTGATACCTGTCGAAATCGGAATGCCGAGTTTCAGGACTTCAAACTTTAATAAAGATAGCAATGATGGCGAGCTGAGACTCAACCTCGACCTCCTTGAGGAAAAGCGGGAACAAGCAGGCATACGCCAAGCAGCTTACAAACATCAAGTCGCCAAATATTTCAACCAGAGGGTCAAACACAGGTCATTCTTACCGGGCGACCTAGTTTTGTGAAAAGTTACCCTGTCAACCAAAGAGCCAAATGCTGGGAAATTAGGACCAACATGGGAAGGCCCCTACAAGGTCGTCAAGGTAACTAGACCGGGGACTTATTGGCTGGAAGACATGAACGGAAAAACACTCCCCCATCCTTGGAACGCTGAACATTTGAAGAAATATTTTTAATAATTCTCCTGGGCAAAATACTTGTAACTCCTAGATTTTATTCTGAGCAATAAAATTTCTCTAGTTTATTTCAACAATAGTGCAAAATGAAGATCTCCTAACCAAGATCGCCAGTTCATCGAAAGATGATGGAGGCATCTTGATCATCTATTCAAGATCGCCAGTTCATCAAGTTCATCAAAAGATGACGGAGGCATCTTGATTGCCTATTCAAGATCGCCAGTTCATCGAAAGATGACGGAGGCATCTTGGTCGCCTATTCAAGATCGCCAGATCATCGAAAGATGACGGAGGCATCTTGGTCGCCTATTCAAGATCGCCAGATCATCGAAAGATGACGGAGGCATCTTGATCGCCTATTCAAGATCGCCAAATCATCGAAAGAATTGCACAAGGATACAATATAAAAACCAACATGCAAAATTGTCGAAAAAATCAACATTTATATTCATGACCATTCACATTACAAATTACATTTATGATAAAGGGGGGGTTGTCCTCGCCTTGGGGAGCTGCGTCGCTCGGAGGATTCGCGTCTCCTTTTTCCACAGTTTCTTCCTCGCCCCCTTCCCCTTCTCCTTCATCCTCCAAAGCAAGCAGGTCCAGATCGAGGCGCATCTCCTCCAAGTCTATGGCCAGGTCGGGATGGTGGTGACGAATCTGACGTTTGCAGAAATCAAACCCTTCGCCAAAATACTTCGAGGATGAGCTTTCGACAGCTTCGGAGAAATCTGACGAGGATTTAAATTCCTCAACAGCTAGTTTTCCTGCACGCTCCATTCTCCCCCTCAAGTCTTTAACCAAAAGACCTGCCTTTGTCAGACTATCGGAGAAGGCGTCTCTTTCAGCCTTCAGTTTGGCGAACTCGTCGCCGACCTGCTGCTCCCGAGCTCGCGCCTCGGCCAATTGCTGCTCCAGGTCGGAGGATAATTTCTGAAGGCGAGAGACTTCAGAATCCAAAGAAGCAGCTCGCCCCTGTTGAAAGGTGGCCTCCTCAATGGTCTCCCTGCTCTTCACCGCCAGAGAAGACCCGAACACGAGTGCCTGCTACAAACAAATCTAATCAGATCAAAACGATCAAATTTAACAAGGATAAAATAAATTTGAAGTCAGTATCGAAAATAAAACCTGGCCAAGGGCGTGAATAAATTTTGAGGCGGTCTGGTCAAGAGAGAGCTGCCCCACCTTCTCTTGATCCGTAGGAGGGATAACCCCTCGAAGGATCTTCTCGGCCACCGAAGGGCTCCCCAAGATGGAGGCCCTCGGACCAAGTACTGTACCCAACGAGGGCGAGCTTCCCTCCCCGGGACCAGAAGAAGGGGCAACTAGATGACGTACTGGAACAGATTTATTTTTTGACTCGGGAATGGGGGCTTGCCCCTTGCCTTTGGAGTCATCTCCAGATTTCGCCTTCTTGCTCGGCGAGGAGGGAGGTTCATCCGCTGGACGCTTCTCGCCAATGACCACCCCCTTTGCAAGAGGGGGACCGGATTTTTGGGACGAACTCTCACCTCGGGCTCTCTTCACCCGTTCGCCGAGCTTCTTAAGACTGATTCTCCTCGACATTGCTGCAAAAAAGAAAAAAGGAGATATATATCAGACGTAAAAAAAAATCAACAAAGGTAGCAAGGGTTTATACCATCCGATCTAAGCTCGGGGGATAGCTCGGAATCCGACCAGGATTCTGATGTCGAGATCGAGCTCGATCCCAACGCTGACCAAAATTCAGGACAAGGTCTCGGATTTTTCCCCCGACCATCTTAATAAGGTCAGGTTGGGAATATGAGGAGCAACCCTCCTCAGTTCTTTCCTAACAGTCCTTATATATTCTATTGAATCATCTTGGGGCTGGCCGTCTTGAGGGAGTTCACCACGGGAAGAGCGGGACTCACCCGCTTTACCCGACGTCGACGACGGCTGCGGATGATCGCCCTCCAATCCTGATTCCGTAGGATCAGGCGAGCTGAAAACCCGACCAAAAGCCTTGGTTTTGAAAATCATGGGGACATTGTACCTCCCACGATCCGCCACCGACTTGGAAATTTGATCATAGAATTCCTACTCGAACGACAGCAACGTAGGCAGCTCGTTGCAGCGTTTATCTGAAAAGAGAGCCATGTTAATACCGATCTATTCAATTAATAAACCAATGCTGGCAAAATAAAAACCGACCTGGAATTCCCCATGACCTCGGAATCCGCAGTACTCCCTCCCGAGGTTCTTCATCAAAAAGCTCCCATTTGTCCCCGAAAGCAAAAAAGAACCTGCTTTTCCACCCCTTCACGTTGCTGGGGTATCCTCCAAGGATAGTTTTCTTGTACCTCGCCTTGAAGTACAGCCACCCTTGGTCCGGCTTAGGATTATTAGTGAGGGAAAAATATTTCTAAACTCGGATAGGGTCATCACAAACTTGTGAACTCGCCACAACAACACGGCGCCGACGATACTGCGCCACGCGTTGGGGACGAGCTGAGCAGGACAAATTTTGTAGAAAAGCAAAATTGACCTAATGATTAAAGGAATAGGAAAACGGAGGCCCGCGGGAAAGGCGGCCTCGTAAAAAGCTACCTCGCCAGGGCGAGCATAAAGTATGGTCTCGCCCTCTTCAGGGAGTCTGAGCTGAACGCCCTGAGGAAATGAATAAGTCTCCCTTAATGAGCCGAGCTCCTCAAGGGTCATAGTGTTGTGTTCCTTAGTTACAGAGGGATGAACGTCACCTAGAGGGACGACCTTGGCAACGGATGGATCTTCCATTGGGGACCTAGGGGACTGTCTAACCTCGTCAGTTATGTATGACGAACCTTCTCCTAAATGGTCTGAGATCCACGAAGGCAAAGAATCCAAAGTAGGACTCACCGTAGACCTATAGGACATACAACTAAGAAAAAAAGAGAGAGCGAACGATTATTTACTGTGCTAAGAAGCAAAGATCACAGGCAGAAGCAAGGAGACTTAAGGCAGGAAGAACAGGAAGAACAACCACAAGCAAGAGCTAGGAGAGAGAGTGATGTTGGTTAGGCAAAAGGGTAAAAGTAAATGGTTAGGGTTCCTTATATATAAGGAAGGTGACGGTTGAGATTCATCCGCTTTAATGGCCCAGATTAATTCGCCTATTCAAATTCTTTTTGAAACTTGAACCCCGAGCCATCAAATCCCGCCAAAGGTAATCATGGCGCCGCCTTGTTTCTCCAAAAAACTACTGCAGAATTTAATGCCCCATCCACGTGTCAAACCGGGAAAAAAGGCACATTTAATACGCACCCACACGGGGCCATAACTTCTAATGATATTACTCAAAGGTCCCAAATATCTCGGCACTTTTGAGTAGGGGGCTACTGATGTGGAATAATTCGAACCAACAGATGTTCCGAGCAAAGCACGTCGCCTAAAGGGCGAGACTATTTACCTCGCCCAATGCAGAGACATCTCCTTCAAAGACTTCTCTCCAAAAGGACTCCCATCTCCATTAGAGATCTGCTATCACAAGACTCCTAACCTGATTGAAGTCCATCTCCATAAAGAGTTTCACCTCTGCAAGAGGACTGTTTCCAATAGACTCCAATTCCACAACGTCGCCTATAATTCCGGAGTGATCACCAGTTGGCGGTCCAGATTGAACTCCAGATTTAATTGGAATATCATCCCATGCTTATCCTTCCGAGGAATTCGCCATACTACACTGACACGACTCAGTTCTCCCGTCTATATAAAGGCCGCTCCCCCACAAACAAAAAGGTACGCTCAACATAGGCACTACACACTTTTATTGTGCTCTCCATACTGCCTTATTTTTTGGTCGCCTTGGTCTGATCCTTACGCCGGAGGGGTTTTGAGCGGCCTCACCCCGGCCGATTACTTTTGCTCGTTGCTGTGCAGGTCCCCCCAGTTTAGCCGAGGTCCAGTGCCGAGGCCGAGGAGCAATTCTGACTGTTAGTTGCTCTCCCAGATTTTTACCACAACACAATACAAATCTAATAATTTTCAAAAACTCCCCATCGGTCTCTATTTTTGTTTAAAAAACTAGAAAAAGCTTGTTTTATGTTTTTCTTTTTTCTTTTTTCTTTTTAACAAAAACTGAAAAAAGAAACTGTTTTCATAAAAACAGTTTCCTCCAAAATAAAGAGAATAATTTTCTATTTAAAAAAACTTAAAAAAGAAGTTTATATTTTTGTTTAAAATAACTTAAAAATAAAATGTTTTAAAAAATAGAATCCTCCCAAATAAAAAAAAAATTAATGTTCTTTTTCAAAACAAACTGAAAAAAAGTAGTTTCTGTTTTTGTTTATTATTTTCTATTTTTATTTTTGAAAAAGAAAGTTTAAAAAATATTTTTTTTCTATTTTTTTAAATAACTGAAAAAAGCAATGTTTTTGTTAAAACAAACTGAAAAATATTATTTTTTATTTTTGTTTTTGAATAAAAACTGAAAAAACAATATTTTCAAAAAAAGTTTTTTCCAAATTAAAATTAAAATTAATTTTATGTCCAAAAAAAATATGATAAAAAAAGAATTTGTTTCTCACAAATCACAAGTAAAATGTGATTATTATGAAAGTGCTTTTTTTTTTGGCTAGGTTAGTTGGGTTGACTTTTTGGGTTTAAATGGATTGAACTAAGTTCACCTCATTTATGACTCACCCTAAATGAGTTAAATGAGTCGAGATTCATTTTGATCCGATTAATAAATGAGTTGAGTTGGGTTGAATTTTAATTTTAGTGGGTAGGTATTGGTGGGTTCATGAATTTGGGTCAAGATTATTACTTCTAGTTTAACCTACACATATATGTTATATATGTAGGGGTGAGGGTGAGAAGGACTTATTTTAGCAAGATAATCTCTCTAATTGCATTTAGGCTTGAATTCCCATAAATGCCCCTTAATTCGATGCTAATTTAAGACGCTGTTTGACCTATGAACCAAATTGATACAAATTAGAGACATTGGGAACCAAAATTGTCAAACAAACATATTAAGATACTATTAAGGTGATTGTTGTATCTAAGCTTTAAGCACTTTTCTCCCTATATACATGCCCTTTCACCGGTCATATAACTTGGTCGTCCGATAACCTCGACGACTTTTTCTCACTATTCTTATGTTGCAGCTTGGTCCAGTAGCTACCACTAACCACCGCTTCGCTACCGCATATGTCTATCTTCAATTTCATCTCATATATTCCTCAAACACTCAACCCTACAATTGGCATCGTCTGTGAGAAATTGACTATAGACACCTACAAACACGATCCTAATGGCATCCCAAAGTAACAATGGATCTGACGGTCATGAAACCAAGTGGGAGCACCCTCAGATGCCTAGAACTCCAGGCAACGCAGGGAATAAACTATTGGGTGATGCTTAGAGGGAAGCCAAGGCCCCTTCCAAGTAGAAGCCAGGTCGATTGCTCCCCAAGGATGGAGATGATAGCCAAGATGGCACCATTAGGCATTTGGAAACTCAATTGGCCGAACTAACACAAATACTAGTGGCCAATAAAAGATGAAACCAATTCTTAGAGTTAGGGAAGGGCAGTCCGAGGTCAAGTTCAGTAGATGAAGGAAAAGCAAGCAGAATCCTACAATGAGGTGGAGAGCTGAAGTGATAGTAAAACTTCAGTGACGGGTAAACGAAGGGGATCACCGAGCCAACTACAAACTGGTGTGGACCTTCGTGAAACACTCACGAAGCCAAAACGGGGATTTACGAGCGAAGCTTCCTACCAGGGTAGAATTGTCTACAAAAATTGCAGCCATAAAAAAATCAATAACCAGAACTACCAGGTCTATGCCAAAAGAACAACTCCTGAGGTATCAAATCCCTTTCTCTCTCGAGATAGAAGGAATGGATCTACCAGAGAAGTTCAACCCCCAAAGTTTACAACGTACAACGGGAAGTCATATCTGAGGTCACACATCAGCCATTTCAGGAAGGTAATGGCACTTTGGAACCATCACGACGCACTCATGTGCAGGTTATTTCCATTAAGACTGGTGCTCTTGAGCTGAAATGGTTTGATAAGCTCTCGGTCGAGTCCATCAAGAGCTTCTACCAACTATTTGAGTTATTTGTGGCTCGATTTGTCATCAATACAAAGGCAACAAAGGGTGTCAACTCTCTTCTAATGCTCCGCAATGGCAAGAATGAGACGCTCTACAATGAGATTAAAAAGTGCTCAAAAGAGCTCGTCGTGGTCAGTTACAAGCTTGGACTGACTTTGGGAGAAAAGTTATGAGAAGATCTGACGCTAAACCCCCCAGACGATCTCTGGGACCTCATGTCTCGAGGAGTCGAAATGTTCGCTTGGTTGGAGGATGACATCAAGCAAGTGGAAGAAGCCACGAGGCCTTAAGCCTGGGGTGATGGATCGTTCAAAAAGTGGAAGCAAATTCTAGCAGACTATGAAGACCTAGTGAGGCAAGGTATCCACGTGATTTTCATAGAACCAATCCATAAACTCCTTTCCGAAATCTGAGACAAGTCGTATTTCAAGAAGCCCCACCTTATGGGAGGAGATCCCAATAACTGCATTCAACGGTGGAAGTGCTCTTTTCACGAGGAGAAGGGCATAAAATTGAAAATTGTCGAGCGTTGAAGGTTTTCCTTGATCATCTCATTCAAGTTAGACACCTGAAAGAGTATGTTGATTAGGAGAAGAATTGGGTAGAGGAAGCTGAAGTCAGGCCTAACCCTAGGTTTGACCGAGGTAATGACGAAGCAGACGATGCCTTGGAGGATGACCTTCCTCTAGGGACTATTCATATGATTAGTGGCCCAAACCATCCTGATCTCGAGAAAGAGATTTGGGGGGAGATCCACATCGTCTTTCAAATGAATGAGGTTCACTCGGTTCAACCAATGACGAAGAAGCCAAGACAGGGCCAATCTAAATTGGGTCGTATAACATTTACCAAGATCGATCTTGAGGGGGTCCAACACCCTCACAACGATCCTTTGGTCATTTAGCTACAGGTTCATAGTGATTGGACTGCATAAGTACAGTTTAAATGCTGTTAAACTGACCTAAGTTAGCCATAAATTAGGTTAATTATACCCTTTATATCATATT
>BRYE01000005.1:16565311-16570311 GCA_030159115.1 Actinidia arguta var. hypoleuca | reverse complement strand
CCTAGATGAGCTGTGAGAAAATCCCGAGCCTCCCCTCCATCTTGGGAGATATTACCTTCTTCCATCTCATCCTATGAATCTTAAAAACTCGATGAGTAGCCATCGCAAAAAACCTCTCATCCTACAAATCAATCTCCATCTACTCTTTCAACATTTGCTTTTCCTCATCAAATAACGATAAGAGGGAGAAACCCCCTTCCTTTGAGGGAAAATGCCTCTTCTTTTAGTTTATTGACCGCCCTTCATTTTTTGAGCGGGTGGCCTTACCATGATTTGATCTCGATTGCAACATCCAATTTTCCTTTCTTCTTCCTTATCGTCAAGATTTTATAGAGTAAAGGTTTCTCACTCTCCATCCTCTTGGTCATCTTGTGACGTAGTCCTTTTGAATGATTCACATAAGGGCAGTGGAGGTGAACCTGGAATGCGCCTCTCAAATCCATTCACTTTTCATCTTATTTAATATCATTTGGTGATGCTTTAAATCCACTTCCTTCCCTTCAAAAACTTTCTTTTAGAGCGGTCATGCCGTCTTATCCAAGCCCTTTCTTTGCTTCATATCCCTAGACCTACATGTGCTTGTCACTTTCTAATATTTATTTTATCTACCTATTTTAGTTCTCAAGCATAGGAAACTACCAATGCAGCATAATACTCAGAAGTACCGAGGTCATTTCTACAGAGAGCTGGAATTACAAGATTGAGTTTTGTTGCAAGTATAGAAATTATAAAAGGATTGTTTTTGTGATTTTTAGAAGATTGTGAGAATAAAATATAAATTACAAATATAAAAATGGCACGATTCAAGTACCAAATCTTAAGGCAAGATGATATTGGTTGAAAGATTTTATAATAAAAATATATTTATGTCTAAAGATGTGTTTATGAAATTGGTAAAGGGTTCATATACTATTTCAAACACTTGAAATGCAATAGATCTAAATTTTACTTGTACCAAGTAATCTTGTTCACAAATAATCAAAGATGTGTGTAATTTTAAGTTTTGATATTGAAAATACCATTAATTAATAATAAATAGCCATTGAAATCATGTTAAAAGAGAGAAGAAACTAGTTCAAATTAAGATTTGGAAGGGGATAAATTCTTGAACCAAGCCAATAGATTTAGTATTCCATGAGTGTAGAGGGTTCAATCTTATGTGCAATACGAACTAAGAAAGGAAAAAAATTTAGCATAACTTTATATAAGACATGAAAATAAGAACATAAATGAAAATTGCAAATTAAAATAGAGAAAACTTACAACCATAAAAATGAAGTAGCTTCAAGGAATTACAACCTTGAAAATGGAAACTAAGAATATCTTCCTTCCTCTCCTCTCTCTTTAACTATAGACTACAAACTGCTCCTACAGTAAGAGAAAATGAAAGTGAAAGTTCTAAAACTAAGGAGAGAAAAAAAAACTTACTTTCTAAGAAGTTGAGAGAGCCTTTTAAAGGCTAAGAAAGCTCCTAAAGCTTCCAAAAATATGCTTGTACCAATAAGCTATCTTTAAATTTGTCTAAAAACTATCTTTAACTTTGCCCAAAAGCTATCTTTTACACTTCAAAGGTGTGGGTTTGATATGACCAAATAGCAGGGGAGAAGGCATGCTTCATAGCTGAACTTTAGTGCACTAATGTTGTTCAACCAATTAAGACAATTTCTCAACCGATTGAACTTTAAGGTTAGGTGTTTCTTCTTCTGGTGAACTGGTTGAAGCTTCGAGATTTGAGAATTCTCAACTCTTTTGCTCCAAATCATCTCTTCTCGCATCCTACTCTCGTCAGATCTTCTTTACGCTTATTTTGTCCTACAAAACCCATTTAAAACACGTGCGCCAAATAATGGTTAATTAGAACAGATAATGCGCGCAATAGTGCTAAAATACTGGAGAATTCAGCCGATAAATTATGATAAAATATGTGAATCAACATGATTTTCCATCCATTTTCAAGATCTTTATAAATTGTATGTCCGTCTTCGCTTACTTCCTAATGGGTTCCGTTTTGTCAAGGTCCAATAGTGTTTCTATTGGATTTCGTCTCCTTTTTGTTCTGTTGGAAGTTGCCTTGCCGGGATTTGCATTCTTCTTCCTTTGAATTCCGGTTACAGGAGATTCCGAAAAGATAGGACATTGAAAGGGCCTTATTCATGTATAACCCTTTTTTGTAAATCAATGGTCAAGTCGGGTCAATAAAGCTTTCCTTTACTAGCTTGAGTGGAAATAATTACAGAAGATTAGAATGCATTTTTTAGGTCTTCTTTTGTGGAGGCGATTTGTCAAGTTCGGAGTCACCAAGAAAATCGAATGTTGAGGAAAAAGATGGAATAAAGAAGTTTTGGGGGTAGAGGAAGACACAATTTAGATAAAAGCTGGAACATATTGAACAAACTATGCCAGATAATGGTGGGGCACTAGCCGCGAGAGATATGGAGAAAACTATATGAATTTCAAAATTTATTGGCCGATAAGGAGACCGATAAGATGTATTTGAACTGGAGAACAACAACTAATAGTAGGAATTATCTAATGCTAGGCAAATATGACTTCTAGTTGAGCTTGGATGCCAGCTCACCCATCCGCCGCTTTTTTGCATCCCTACAACAGGTGGGGAGTAATGGATGCAAAGGGTAAAGCCTATCTACTATTGGTATAATTTCTCGCTTTGACATCTACCCTTTCTTAAATAGATAGAAGTCATAACAAGGTAGTCAATTCTTGGCTGGATTGAATCCCTTGCTTTTCGGGGCTGTAAGTCCTCAAAAGCATCTTTTAGTCGAGGTTGCCTGTTGTTACGGACTTCTCGTGGCACCGGGCGTGATTGAACCATCATTGATGAAAAAGAGCATATCGCATCGGTATATTTAAGGTACAAATCACTTCGATGTTTCCAACAAAACCTATTACGCTAGGTCCTAGATCGAATCGGGATTACTCCTGCGACCTCTCGATAAACGAAAGTAAGGGTTCAGTCTTGTTGAAGCCATATATTTTGGGAGGGGGCTTATCGAAGGAAGAACCGGATCTAGGTTTGGGAGATTATCTTCCGCTGAGTAGGAAGACTCACATAAGCACCAAGCAAAGAAGCCTTATCCCACAGGGAGACTAGAAATGATCTAATCTCGTCAAGTGGGCTTATTAACTCTATTTGCTCTGGGAAAGGAGAGAATAGTCGCCCTAGAGAAGTCATACCCTAAGGAAGCTTCACTTTCCTATCTCTCTCTCTAACCTACTTAGTGTAGTAGATTTACACGGACCGCTCCACCCTATTGACATCGCCTGAAGTAGCCTATTTGCACTAGTGGAACTACAATCAGGAGCTAACTCAATTGCCAATAAAAAAGTACTTTTTCAATACTGTCTTGGTCCTCGCATAATCCATGACTATTTATGTCTCTAACATTAAAATTTTGGGGTTATAACGCCGCTTAGAAGGCGGTGAAAATGTATTGAGCTAAGAATGACGGGAACATACAAGATTGTGTAGTCTCATTGTATAATAAGACATGGTTCCATCCCAGATGTAGACGACAAGGAATTCTTGAAAACGAAAAAAACAACATACCTTCTATGGCATACGTGGTAGGGCAGCCGGCCTACTACAGGCACTTATAGGAATTAAGGGATAAGTTGGATTACCAAGTCTCTTCATAGTAGTATACTGAAACTTTATCAAACCCTTAAGAAATCAGTGTCGGGCAACCTGTGATCCTTTTTCCTTATTGTTAAGAGGGAAGTGTTCTTCTTTTTTCATCATACGTCTTCTTAAGCGAGAAAGAAGTGGCTTTTCCCATTGCGGAGTCACCATTGACTCTATTATGAAACTTTCACTTAACCTTTGCGACATCGATTTGTTAGCGCCATAGTATATCGAAAGTGGCAACCTTAGTTACATACTAGTGTCTAAACAACCAGTACCATATCTTTAGACAGAGACTTTCACCACTTTGGGAATACCTCGGCGGTGGGAGCAGCCCTTGTCGAGGAACTCCCCAAGTTTAGGGAGTGAACGAGACCCATTTTCCTACCACTAAAGAAGGTTAAACAAAATACAAATTTGCACCTATTTGTATCTATCTGGGCAACCAACCAAACCCAGCACATCCATTTCCATTCCGATCAACAACTTGACCATAGCTAGTTAAGAACGAGTGAGGCAAGAAGATGCATAAGTCTTGCTACACTATAGGACACGAGTGACGGGTGAAATTGAAGCAGACACGATCAACTAAAGTCAATTTCACAAGTGATTCAACATAGAATATGGAAAGACTTTCCAATTCTTCTGTCGATTGAAATCGATAAAATATAGAGTGTGAGGCTTGAAGAATACGTACCATGAATCTTGGTTAGGAATGGTTGAACAATGCGGTGAACTTTTCTTTTTATTGTTGGCCCTTATGGGCTGCAGGCAGAACAACATCTTAGAGGCCCTGAGAAAAGCTAGGGCCAGACATATGTATTTATATAGACAAGAGATCGCTTTGGGGGAACTAGCTTGCGGGCGGACTTAGGGTGGATCTAAACTTTGACTTAAGGAAGCCGATGACGATTGAAAGCTGGAATGCACTCCTAAATACACCTTTTCTATAAATCCTAGCCAAACAACTAACGGACGAATTAAGAAGACAGAGCAGACTGATGACGTATAGATTCCACATAGCCCCAAGAAATGCCCTCTTCCCCTAACCAACTAAAGGCAAGCACCTATTCCTAGCAAAATTCAAAGCAGTGAGCTTCGGCGCGAAACGATCCGCGCTAGTAGTGTGCATTCGTTTTTCAGATCAAATCAAAGCTTGATTAAGGGGGCTCCCCTAACAAGGGTTGGTAATATCCCTATATATGTTATTAGTCAAACCTAAATGGTATTATTGGATTGATTTTTTGGTGCTCATCATGATATACTCGCGAGGAGCAGTTATTTACGTAATTACGGTCTTTGTTGACTGTTCTTCTGGTCGAGCACTCCTTTTCTTCGTCCAATTTTGTCTTACCAA
>BRYE01000005.1:16557811-16560311 GCA_030159115.1 Actinidia arguta var. hypoleuca | reverse complement strand
AGTTTGATATACAGGATTGAAAGGCAAGTACAGACTCGATTCTCCGAATATTCGATCTAAACCGTTATGATTTCAAATATTATCAATTCTATCATTTTACTCAAAAACGGTGGTGATCAAATGTCAAAAATCGCCTAATCGAATCACATTCGGTGCATTTATGAGCAATAACGTCCTATAATGCATGACTCGACGGCCATCACGATAATTATTTTTGAATCGGAACCAACTAGATTTTAAGTGGGAGTGATTAATCATGTATGAAAAAAATAAAGTGATTTAATTATCGTTACGTACTTGATCGAAGGAGAGAAATTGTCATTTTATAATGAATAAATGAATCAATGTTATGATGAAAGGGCTTTCAATATCCAATAGATTTTAAATTTGACGAGAGTGATTAAAATAGCAAGAAAAATAAAGTAAACGATTTAGATCATCATAATCTTGTTCTATCGTTTAGCAATCATACATTTATCCTATAGCATAATGGATTGATTTATAACCAAATAAGTTTGATATACAGGATTAAAAGGCAAGTACAGACTCGATTCTCTGAATATTCGATCTAAACTGCTATGATTTCAAATATTATGAATTCTATCATTTTTCTCAAAAACGATGGCGATCAAATGTCAAAAATCGCCTAATCGGATCACATTCAGTGCTTTTATGAGCAATAATGTCCTATAATGCACGACTTGACGGCCATCACAAAAAAATTTTTTGAATCGGAACCAACTAGATTTTAAGTTGGAGTGATTATATCATGTATGAAAAAATAAAGTGATTTAATTAATGTCCTGATGAAAGGGCTTTCAACACCCGATAGACTTCAAATTTGGCGAGTGATTAAAATAGCAATAAAAATAAAATAAACGGTATGAATCGTCATAATTATGTTACGATTGTGTGGATAGCGTATAATATAATCAAATTTTTATACATATTATGTAGTTACAAAAATTTAATTTTGGACTATTAATTCAAAATTTTAAATTTTTATTATTAAAATTTTTATTTTTTAAGAATATACTTTTTACTTATTATGGCCTACTATGGGCCACCAGTCAAAATTTTAAAATTTATATTTTTTGTTATTAAAATTTAATTTTATTTTTTTCTAAATTTTTTATTTTTGGTATTAATAATTTTATTTAAAATTTTTTCTAATTTTTTTTCTTATTATGACATTTGGCAATTCAATTTATTAATAAAAATATCTTTTAATTATTATTTATTTATTTATGGCCATGGCTTATGAACAAGTCAAAATTTATTTATTTTACTTTTCTTATTCAAAAAATTATTTCTATTTTTTAAAATTTTTTTTATTATGAAAAATTAATTAATTTAATTAAATTTTATTTTAATTTATTTAATAATTAATCATTTATTGTCACTTCCGTATCGTGCCAAGCTAATTACCGTGTCGTGCCCTTCACAGTTTTGTGTCGTGTCGTGTCGTGTCGTGTCGTGCTTGACTAAGTTCATGTCGTACTGTGTTATGTTGTGCCCAATCAAACCAACTATCATGCCGTGCCCGTGCCATGCCTGACTAAGTTCATGTCGTGTTATGCCATGCCGTGCCCAATCAAGCCAACTATCGTGCCGTGCCCGTACCGTGCCTCACTATTTTCTTGCCTCGTGCCCCGTGTCCGTGCCCGTGCCCGCTCAGACCGCGCTGTGCCCAACTTATACCATGCCCAAATCGTACCCGTGCCGAGTTTTTTCGTGCCATGCCCATGTCGGCACGGGACGCTTGACACCTTTAGTGATGGTACGGCAACGAAGTACAACTTCCGGATGTGACATGGACCTACCACAAATAATAAGAAATACCATGCTAGCTCTAGCTTTACTCGTGGGCTTTTTTGGGGTGTATCACCACGCCAAAGATAAGCTGAGAATCTGTGGGGTTGGTTTCAACGAGGTCTCATGGTGTATCAGGTATTTGTAAAAATTGTAATACCGGATGAATGGTGTAACATAAACAAATTTGTTCCAAACTAGTAAGAATTGGTCTGGTGGTTTAGACTTAAGTTTTGGAGGTCTGGTAATTCTGAATTCGAAATTTTTTAAGTGTTAATTAATTTTTAAGTTGACCTAATTTAATCTAGCTCCTCGTTAGTGAACAATAGAATTAGTCGCTGAATTAATTAGTCGATTCTTAAGTCGGACACCGAGTTATAAAAAGCACAAATTGCTCCCCTCTTATAAATAACTTACACTCGTTGCACAAACAATTTGCATCGGTTAGCCCTGTAAATAAATAACTTCCATCGGTTACTTAAACAAAATTACTCCGAGCTAATAAATGACGTGTACCATCACTCAAATATACTTGTTCCGCTAACATAAACAAATTTGTTAGCCACATAAATAACTTACACTCATTGTACAAATAACTTGCAACCGTCCCACAAAATACAAATGAATTCCATTGCTAATATAAACAAACTTGCTCCCATCACATAAAAACTTGTATCCGTCACACAGA
>BRYE01000005.1:16542811-16547811 GCA_030159115.1 Actinidia arguta var. hypoleuca | reverse complement strand
TTAGTTGATTCAATTTCGGTCATCTCAACTTTTTTTCACAACTTGACTGTTAGTCATTTTGATTCTTGACAAAGCCCAGCAATTACCATAATAGAAAGATGAAATTTTCCTTAAGTAAAAATATTATATTTTCAGATCACAGATGTCACAACCTTAAAAAGCCTCTTCCTCTATATATGGAGAGCATATCTCGCCATTACAACACCTTGGAAGTTCTTCTTTCACCACCACCACCTCCATGAGAGAAACTCTTAGTTTTTCCACCAAGTGAGTTCCATACTCTCTCTCAGAAAACTAATGTTTCTGGACTTCTCCTTACGTATTTCAGCCCTTAAACAACTTATGCACACTTCTCTCTTGCTCCTTAAAAGAGACTTAAGATCACCTTTAAACTCCATGCACGTGAACTCAAGTTCTACAGCAAGTGAGCTTCCATACTCGCTCCTTTTGAGCAAGCTCATGAATCTGGCCTTTTTCTGCACATATATCAAACCACAATCAACTTCCAGAACCTGTTCTTTGCTCTTTTAAGAGCTTTATACCCAGATGTCCATGCACCTATTACACTGAGACCTCCAATAGTGACATAAACGACTTTTGTGCACTCATTAGTGCACAATATCTAATATTCTTTGTTGTCCCGGGCTTTTACAGTTTTGATTGGCTATTTTCAACTTCTAAATTAGCAATGAGACCACCGTAAGCACTCTCTCTCTCTCTCTCTCTCTCTCTCTCTCTCTCTCTCTCTCTCTCCCTCGAACAATCTCCCAAGTGTTCCCTTTATATTTTGTTAAGGTAAATGGGGTTCAAACAAACCATATCAGCACATTACCTCTCAGATCCAGTTTAGATGCAGTTTCAACTCACTCAACAAGCCCGAAGAATGGAAAGTCTTCTTACTTATCTCTTTTTTCCTTACATGCTTTATTTGCTTTATTTACAGTTAATTTTTACTTTAAACATGATATGTCGAATTTCTTACACTCTACATATTTATAGATGCAAATGGATAATATTATGGATTTCAGCTCATTCAACAAGTTAGAGATACACGAGATGTCTTCTATCAGCCTACGTGAATCTCCTGTATTAAGCAAGGCCTATAAGATGTCAGGTGCCCTAAGGCCTATAAGATGTCAGGTGCCCAAGCAAACCCAAAACTCCTCAACACTCTCAAAATTACAGTGCCAAAATTTGTGGTTAGTTATGAACTTACATACAAATATATATGCAATTCATTAAATATGTAATATAATTATTATTTTTAGTTAGATTGTCTTGAAACGGAGCCTTTCCATATGCGAAATGCATTTGAGGGAAATAAGAAAAGAAGTATTTTTTATTTTTAGGAAAGAATTCCTCAAATCACAACATTTACAGGAAATACATTTTTACAAATTATTTACAAATTTTTTATTATTAAAACAAATATTATATGTCCCCGTTCATAGCACATGATACCACTAGTACTCCGGGTGTGTTTTTTAATTCAGGCCATGTTTATTTTCGATGGATCAAAATAAAATAAAAAAATCCCTGAGTTTAACCATGAGAACAAATTAAACTCTATAGTTTTAATTGTAACAAGTTAAACGCTATAGTTTTGATCTCCGATAATAATTTAAAACTTCTGTTAATATTCATCTACCTATGTTTAATTGAACTAACTGATTCTCAACCAAAATGCACTAAAACCACATCATATAGGGTTTTCTCCCATTTTAAACTCTAGTGACATAAAATCACAATACAAATTTGGTTTCTTTGACCCAAACTCTCTAATTTGCATTGTTAATTAGTTCTATTAGGAATTTAAAAGGGACTAACCCTATACGAAATCCTTTTCATGCGTTTTGCACAAGAACCAGTTGGTTCCACTATCCCTAGATAGGCGATGGATAATAGATGATTTAAGTTATTATCGAATTAAAACTATAGGGTTCAATTTATTATAATTAAAACTCTAGTGTTTAATTTGTTCCCATGTTAAAGCACCATATTTTTTTTGTAATTTCCCAAAAAATAAAAAAACTCAGCCTTGTCTGATATCACTAATTACGGATGAGAGTTTTTTGACATTATTAATTTGTTTTTTTTAATGAAATTTATAGGAGAAGGCAATCTTATTAGGAATACTAAAAAAGCAAATTGCTCTTGGCCCAATAGAGGGTAAAACAAAAGGGGTCCTCTTGAGCCTCAAACATGTTAAATGGATTATATCCATTTTTAGAACTTAATCTAAAATACTATAATTCAAAATTTCCCGGAAACAAACCTCGTATACCATTTTGATAAATATCTAATATTCTATAATTCATCCACATAAATATCCTTTTAAAAAGGGCAAGGATTAAAATCTATTATGGTTCTTCCCATATTAATATAACTCTCTCGCCCCCATCTAATTAAGACCCCCCTCCCTCTCTCTCTTTCTCATTTTGCAATGCAACACCTATCTTCATCATATCCCTCTTTTCATAGGTAACGCCGAGGAAAACAGTTCTCGGGCGTCCGATTTAATTGTTCCACCATAGAAATGATGACGATGGGAGACGATGACAATGTTAAAGAACACAATCATTACAATACAATGACGAAAACAATGACTACTATGAATTTAAGAAGAAGACATGAAAAAAATAATGTTGACGTGTTTTTCTTGACTTAACCCAAATCAAACGATTCAACTCTTAGCCCAACATAAGCTATTAAATCAATTATTGAATTTGGTAAATCAAATACTGAATT
Source organism: Actinidia arguta var. hypoleuca (assembly GCA_030159115.1). Taxonomy (NCBI): domain Eukaryota; kingdom Viridiplantae; phylum Streptophyta; class Magnoliopsida; order Ericales; family Actinidiaceae; genus Actinidia; species Actinidia arguta. The sequence continues at coordinate 16,545,063 of BRYE01000005.1, read as the reverse complement.
TGTTATAATAAATATATCATAACTTAATATTTTATAAACAAATTGCTTGGACTAAAATTTGTCCCGTACGCTTTGTCAATTTGTGTGACAAAACATTTAATTTCATGTATTTTTTTTTAATTTTTTTCAAGTACTTTGAGAGAAGTTAGTTTGTGAAACCACCTCCATGCAAGTTGTTCTAACAATTTTTGAGGCCTAATCTGTAAGATTCAAAAGTTTTAAGAAGTTTTAAAGTTTAATCTGCAATATATAAAAGTTTTGAGACAATGTAAATTGGGATGGACTGCAATGTAATTTGGTCATATAAATAAAAAGTTAAGCTCTCATTTTATGCAGAACATCCAAGTATCTTTATATAGTTGGGTACTTGAGAGCCATGGTGGAGATCCTTTAATCTTGTTCTACAATTGTACTCTCAAGGATAAAATTAAATCATTAAATTTATGGAGATTCAAGTCATTTGATCCGATTTCGAAGGCATAAGTTGAAGACTTGGTGTGATTCCGGATTGCTCGAAGTGAGCAGGCTTAAGAGATTTGCATGGAGTGGTTCGCGAGGGATTCGACAATAAAATTCTACATACGGGGTGTGCGATTTACTATAGGATTGTGAGAAGTTTCTTGTATCCGCAATTTTTTATTTAGTGCATTCTTCCATTTCGATCCCATGAATTTTTTTCCTACTTTGGATTTTTTACATGTATCTTGGTGTTCATCTTTTATCGCTTTGATCTATTGTGATTGATATGATTAGAAACTTGTTGATGGAACACTTGATAATTTTAATTTTTGGAGACTTAATTGCAACCCTATGGGCACCAAATGTTCGTTAAATTGCCTAATAGAACTATTTGTGTAGTATAGTACTAAATTCTTTGGACAAATCGTTGGTGTACTTATTTTACCAACCACTACTTTGATTATGATAATTTTATCATAATAAAATACCACGTATTAAGGGATCATGGCGGATTTTGAATATGCTTTATGGAAAGATAGATTAGGAGATCTAGTAATTTATGTAATAATGTTTATTAATATATATAAGTCTCTAAATTGGCCAAAAATGGAAAGTATCACATAACGTTTGTAATTGTTGCGTGTCTATATTTGTAAATATAATAAGTAATGTTAATATTGCTCATTAACCAATAAAAGTTATCTAAGCCAAACATGTACTTCAAAAAATAGAATGCATCACATAGAAACCTCTAAACTTAAGACCCCAATATAATTAACTCAAATAAAAATGAATTAGTACAATAATCAGGAAAAATCCAAGTGGACATAACAAAGAAGATTGACTCCACTCGTAATTGTTGTTTTCTAGATCTCTAGGCATTTTGTGTTTTAAATGGCGCCTAGTTTAATGTATAATTTCGTATTGTTATTGTTAGGATATTTTGGCTTCAATCCAAATATATCAATTTATAGACATATAAAATTATTATCTGAACTTGTATTTCAAGAATTCTAATATTCAAGAATTCTCCGCTAAAAAACCTTCCGGTGAACTTGAAGCACATCTCCCGCGTTAGAAGTAAGATTGAAAGCTAAGATAAACAAAATTTTCAAATCTCGCCTGAAAATATGTCAATCTTGCGAACTCAATATATCAAGTTCTTCAGTTCCGATTTTCACCATATTCGGCAATACGTTCATCGAAAATATAGAGATTCTAGCGACAACAATGGGGAAGAAGGTAATATTTCTCCATTCACAATTTGTTTGTGTTGAAATTGATATTTCCTTAATTTTCACCATGGACTTGCAATGTGGATATCTGAAAACTTCTCATTCATTATTGTGTATTATTTTGGTTGGAAAAAAAGTGGACAATTTGTGCTATGATTTTGCATTGATAATTTCTAAAAGTGAATGAATTATGATAACCATGGATATCTCATATTTGAGAAATCCTCATTCATCATTGTGTAGTGTTTTGGCTGCAGGAAAAAATGTCAGTTTGTCCAATAATTTTATATTGATAATATCTCAAACTGAATGAATTGTGTTAAATATGGATATATGCTAACTTCACATTTTTCGTATTTAGTACTTGGCTATTAAAAAATTGGACAATTTGTCTTACAATTTTATATTGATAATTGTAATACTCTGACTCGTAAATTATTATAGTAACAAAAAATATACAAATACACTAGTGTCATTTTAAAAAAATTTCAACATTTTTTATAATAACCAAATTTTTACCTGAACATATTTTCTGATAAAACTAAACAAAAACATGGA
>BRYE01000005.1:16517811-16537811 GCA_030159115.1 Actinidia arguta var. hypoleuca | reverse complement strand
ATGGGTACACATATGTTTTATATAACTTGACTCACATTAGCTTACTACTTAAGACGTAATTGTACGTAATAATTTTAGGTAATGCAAACGAGGTGAAGCTCGACTGAAGTTAGATGACCTTAGTCAGTTTTTGTTGTCCTATGCTATCTATATAGTATATGAATATTAATTCTTTTGAACTTGTATAGTTTTGACAACAGTCATGCCGGAAATGTGGCCAAAATCGTAGTTATAAATATTTATATTCAAGAGTTGTATATTTTATATTGTCACGTCAGCTCTAGTTAATTTAAATACGCTTCTGTATATACTATGGCATTCGAGTATAAATATTTTGAATGGTAGAAAAATCCCTAAACTAGTTGAGTAGTAGGCCTTAGTGAACGAACCTCACTGGCTGGTCACGATGACATATGTGTTAAGGATGGACCCATGTGTATAAATGGGATTGAGCCGTAATAGAAGTGGTATCAGAACCTTAGTTTATGAATTTTATTGAATAAGACCCAGAACTGAATAGGTATTGACACTGTAGTTGCACTATACTTGTATATAATATCTGATTGAGTGAATACTACATAACGTATGGAATTATGCATCTATAACCATCTTATCTGTATTATAGATTAATTGAGATGGTTAATACCTGAGCAAACAGGCAAAAAAGTAGGGAGAACGAGAATACCAATACACAAATGAATGAATTGAGGGACATGATGTAAACGTTGGTGGGGAGCGATGGCTGCTCAACAACAAATTCTGCAGCAATATCTGCAGCCACCATAACCACAACAAGTAAGGGATCACTATTCTGGTGGAGGAGAGAATTAACACCAAGGGAAAATGTCAAAGTACGAAGGAGAAATTGAAGGCCCAACGATACCAGTTGAAAATGTTGCTATAGTAAGTCAATTCTTGAAACTCAAACCGCCAACATTCAAAGGCAGGATGGACCTGGTAAAAGCCAATGAGTGGCTAGTAGAAATTGAAAAGAACTTTTAGCTCTTGAGGTGTGGAGAACAACAAAAAGTGGAGATAGGCTCATACTTGCGAGTAGATAAAGCCAACAGATGGTGGAATCTAAAGGAGAGGTTTTCGTATGAAGAAGTTATGGTCAAAATACTAATAGTGATTTTGAAACAAAAACATGGCGTAACTTTGGTTTGACAACTGATCCTAAAATGGCATCTTCATGCCATATTTTCAATGTATTTTTTAACTTTAATTAGGATGAAGTATATTACTCAACCTAGAGCCGTTAGACCCTTTTTTAAGCTAAGTAAATCTAAAAAAATAGGAAAGAAGAGTGATATTACCGTGTAAAAATTGTTTGTGATTTGCTAAGATTTTTCCTTTCTCCTTTCTCCTTCTTCCTCTCTTCTTCTCTCTCTTTTTCTTTTTCCCTTTTCTCTTTTCTTTTGTCTCTCTTTTTTCCCTCTCTTTTCTCTCTCTCTCTCTTTGCGCAATGTCTAGTCCCAACATTTTTACTAGGACAGACATTGGGGGGGGGGGGGGGGGGAGTAGTTGGATGGGAATTGACATTTGGGACTTGGGTGGGTAACTTACATAATGACTCTTGGGGTGAGTCATACTAGCATGTGATCCTTAGTGATATACATAGGTCTGTAATTCATGCTTAATAGTGTCCATTTTTCTATTACACTTAAATAGAAAATCTTTATGGGTACCAATTTATATTTTCGTAAAAAAATTTGAAAAATCATACTAAATATTTAGAACATAACATACATTAATTTCACATAATTAACATATATTGTACTTATTTCGTATTTATCGTATAATTTGTGTATTACTTAGAGAACTTTAAATATTTTAAAGTTTCGGGATTTTAAATAACCAGTCGACCGGAGAAACATCCTAGGAGAAAAAGAGTAATATGCGACAGAAATACCCGCACATTTTTTAACAAGGTATAACTTTAACTTATGCCTTGCTATCATGATATTATTAGGATCGAGTTGAACCATGGATAGAATAAACGATGTTGATATGACGTAGATGAGTTTGGAGGACCAAACTTCATAAGTTGAGGAGAATATAATACCCCAACTCGTAAATTAATTTTCAATGTCATTTTGAATATATAAATACATTAGTGTCATTTTGAAAAAAAATCAAAATTTTTACAATAATCATATTTTTACTCAAATAGATTTTATGATAAAACTAAATAAAAAAAATGAACACGTGTCGATCTAGTATGGCAAGGTGTTATGTGAACCCATGAGTCATCACAAGCCATTAACAGCTGGATGACTCACCCATGGCCATAATTACTTGCATGACTCACCGTATGACTCGCCACATGAGTCACCCAAGTCAATGAAAGACACACTTTGGTTTGCATTCCCAACAATTAAGTTGGGAACTTGCACAAAAAAGAAAGGAAAGAAAGAAAAGAAAAGAGAAATAGAGCTTGAAAGAGTTAGAGAGAAAGAGTTAAGTGGACAAAGAGAGATAGAGAAAGAGAAAGGGAGAAAGAGAGGAAGAGAGAAAGAGCAATGAATAAATCACTTGGTTCCTCTTCGTACTTATGTAAATCCCCTTGTCTCTCTCTTTCTCTCTCTCTCTCTCTCTTTTATTTTTCTTTATATTTTAACATGGAATAAGTGTTTAAAACTTGAGATAGGAGTATAACACTCTATCATAGTTTAACTTTCATAAAATGTCAAGAATACGGCACGTGTACACCGTGTTAGGGTTAAAATTCAAGTAAAAGGTATGTCCTATTTTTTGTCAAAACATTCAGTAAGTATTTTAGCATAAGTCCTTCATACAATGACATTTTAGTTTGATTCGAATTGCATAAGATAGATATGTCAAATACCTACAACTTTGATTCAAACTACTTTTCATGATTTAGAGGTTAAGTAGCCCCAAATAGGCTTGGAATCCAAGCAAGGAAAAAGAACCAACTCGTTGTTTCCTTAGTTGGACCGGTTAGGACTTGAGCTCAACTAGTTGAATATGTAAGTCTTAAGTCTCTATTTCAGCCCAACCTATTGAACCATCTTTCCAAATTGGTTAAGGTAACCTAGTTAAGCCACTGTTCTTTTATGCATATATCATAGCATAAAAGAGTAATTTACTCTATTTTAGAGATTAATGTTACTTTGCGTGAATAGGTATTTCATTTCTCCCTTTCGTCTCATTCCTTAAGCCATTCGGATTGATTTCTTATGGGTATCATTTATTGAAATGATTAGCATTAATGCATTTACTTAAGTGTTTTAAAATTAATTTAAGTTTATCGATTGTGAACTAAGCTAACCGTGGGTGTTTGGGTGTTCAAAAGCTAGGATCTATCAAGCCTTAAACGATTGAGGAAACTGTTCAATCGGTCTGAGAAAAGCCTGATCGGTCCAGCCAAGGTTAGTACCTAACTCATATTTTCTCTATTAGTCTAGGAAAAGATCAACCTGTTCAAATGGGAAAAACTCTATTTTTCTGTCCTAACTTCTAAGCCTATTTTGGGCATCCTAACCTCAAAATTGGAAAAATGATATTTTGAAACAAAGTTGTAGATATTTGAAGTAGCTATTCTACGAAACTTGAATCAACTCAAAAAGTTTTCGTATGAAGAGGTTTTGGCCAAAATACTAACGATGGTTTCAAAACAAAAGTAGGACGTAATTTTGGTTCGACACTTCATCCTAAAATAGCATTCTTGTGCCGTATGTTCATTGTATTTCTTAAATTTAACAAGGATAGAGTATAACACGCAATCCTAGAGCATTTAGACCATTCTTAAACTAAAAATACATATAAAAAAATAAGAAAGATTCGTGAGGTTACCTTGTGAAACTAAATATGATCTCGTGTTCTTTGTTTCTTCTATCCCTTTTCTTTTCTCTTCCTTTCATTCACTCTCTCTTTATCTCTATTCTTCTTTCTCTCTTTCTTTCTTTGTAGTCAAGTACAAGAAGAGGGTAGGTGAGGGTTTTTGACTTTTAGGGCATAGGTGATTTGATCACGAAGTGATTCATGAAATGAGTCACACCACCAAGTGGTCCTTATTGATTCATATGGGTAAGTCAGACATGCTTGACATCTATTTTTTTGTTACACTTTAACATAAAATCTTTTTGTGTACAAATTTATATTTTTGTAAAATTTTTAAAAAATCATACTGAATACTTTGAACATATTTCCCAGATGAGACGTTCAATCTCATCACCGACTATGAACTAATTTTAAATTACCAGAATCAACAATTAATATATCAGGTGTGAAAATCTCATTTTCACAAATATATCGTATCTCTCAATAATTTGGCAACATATCATATCATAATATATAATAATATCCATATAATTTCATGATATAAAAAAAATAACATCCAATGATATGATTAAATGAATTCTCATTTAAAATAATAATTAAATATTTAGACATGTGGGCATACAATTTCTAACAATGACAAGTTGACGTGACATGTCAACTTCTACATAGGTAAATGATTGGACCTTCTGATGGTGGCTTAAGAGAAGAAAAAAGACTTCCCCTATTTTTGGTCTTGCTAAAAGTTAAAGTTCTTCTCCGAGTTGGATCTGACTTGGTAATGAACCATAATGAGCTGATGTAGGTTAAACCCATTTACCTTAGTAAAATATGAAAAGGGATGCTTGGGAGAGTGTTCGAGGGAGAGAAAGTGTAAGGTGGTCTGATTGTTGAGCTAGAAGCCAAAAATAGCCAATCAAAAATGTATATAGCCCGAAATGACATAGAATATCTTATATGGTGCACTAATGAGTACACAAAAGCCAATTTTGTCACTGTTGGAGGTCGCAGTGTAATTGTTGTAAGTAAATTAGTGTAAGGCTCTTAGAGGAGCAAAAATTGAGAGTTTACTGGTTTTTAAAGGCCTAAAATGCATGGAGAAGATGTCTAGAGAGATGAGTTTGCTCAGAAGAGTGAGAATTAGAGCACACTTAGTGGAAAACTTGAGTTTTCTTGCATGGTGGTTGAAGTAATGGTAAAACTCTTTGAGAGAGTAAAACAAAATTGTTTAGAAGTTGTTTAAAGGCCAAAATAAGTAGAAGAAGTCCATGCATTTAAATGCTTTTAAAGAGAGTGAGTTTGGGAGTCACTTGGTAGAAAAATCAAGTGTTTCTCTCATGAAATCATGGAGGGGATGTGCAAGGCTCTCTAAAGTTCAAGAGTTGTTCTAATAGTAGAGATATGCTCTCTATTTATAGAGTATATAAGATGTTTGTTGAGGTTATGAATGTTGTAAAGGGGGCATTAAATTTTCAAAAAGATAGTTGTGATCTAAAACCTATTTCTGACAAATGGCATCTAAAATATAATATTTCTATTATTGGACTGTGTCACACATCTATTTCATAGGCTATCAAGTTGAGAAAAAGGACTAATATGATTGAAATGGAATCAACCAATGGGTGGTTGACGACACAAAAGTAAGACATGTCGAAGGTCAATATCAGACGACAGAAAAGATGCTAAAGAATAACCATCTCTTTGTCTAATGGTTCTTCAGCCGTACTAACTTTGGAACCTTTGGAGACTCTCATGCTCTCTAAACCACTTCTCCTAAGGAATTCCCTAGGCAACTGGGTTAGCCACCTAATAACAAAGATATGGATTAGATTTAACCCCCCCTTTTACCTGATTTTGCATGGAATGCAGCCCCAATGGGCTGGTTTTATGCTAAAAGGCCATTTAGGCCTTAAGACTAGTTGTGGCAAGGCTTGGGATGGTCTAGGCTTTGCCCTACATGGTTTTTTGAGGCTGTTGAAGATGCTTCAAGGTTTGAATCAGTTTGCTTTGGGTTGGACCATAGCCCATAAGTTGTCGATTTTGGGCAAAAATGGCCTTTTGCTAATTTGGGCCCAAAATTGGGTTGTTGCTGAATATTCTCATAATCGAGTTGTGGGGCCTCCAAGGAGGGCCTGGGGTTGTGAAGTTGAGCTGTTTGAGGCTGTTTTGAACTATCCCAAGTGTAATGAACTGTTGCAATGGACTTTTCAAGCTATAACTGTGAGCGCCATGACTCAAAAATATTTTTTCTTTATTTTCTTTCCAAAAAGATAATGAAGAGGAAAATCTATTCCACTCATATACATTAATCGTGGACGTACCAACGATTTATAATTAATTAACCTTTTTCATTAATTCTATTTGGCTAAACATATAGACATGAGGTCCAATTATTGGGTTCGTCACCTAGTTATTGGTCCTAGGAAACCATATAAATATACTAACTACGTGGACAACACTAATCCCAATCATCCCTAAAGATGGGTTTGGGGAAAAAGGTACTGAGTGAGAAGATGTTGGACACCATTCAGCGTAACCACTATGGTTAGTGATTTGTATCACATTTTGTGTGTATCTCATAGTTTATTTCCCTCAATTGGTAGGTTAAAGGCTTAATCTTTTTGTTATCTTATTGCATTACGTACAAGTATTGTTTTTTTGATGATTTTACATAATTTGTGATAATAAAGGTTTGCACATGTTTCGAGGAGGATTTAACACTTGCATGAGTCAAGAAGAATGATTAAAGAAGTCCCAAAATGAAGTGGAGAGAGAAATAAGTGTTAATAAAGCAAGTTTAAAAATTACAGTGAAGTGGTACTAGTATTGAATTTTTGTAGTACCGATACCCAAGTGGTACCGGTATTGGATTTTAGAAGTACCAATACAAGTGAAGCAGAACACATTTGTACCGATACCACTTTATGTAGGTACTAGTACACATATCAAGAAGCAAAAAAAGACAATTTTAGCCTTAACGATGAGGGCATTAATGTAATATCACTTAGATAGGTTACTTGCCTATAAATAACTGTAAATATTGTTCTTTTAGGAGGGGAAAATCATTTTTCTTAGTTCTTGTACAATTTCTTAGGATCTTCTTTCTAGTTCTTGTACAATTTCTTCAATTTAGAATTCAATTCTAATTCGATTTCGATTCCGTTTGAAGTTTCGAGTTCGTGAAGCTTTCCTATACTTTTAAGTGCATTCAATTTCAGGTTTCGTTGTTCAATTCTCATACTATAATTTTATTTCGTGTTCAAATTTGAATTTTTAATTTTTAATTGCTTTCACATATCAATTGTTGCATGTTGTTAATTGTGTAATTTATGTTAAATTTTTTATTTTGAGCGTTACATTCATGTTTTTTTACATTTGTTGGTGAATTTTATTTTTTGCATGTTAGCTTAAATTCTCAAGACTAGTTTGAGATGAAGTCTTAAATTATGATAAAATATGTTCTAAATTATTCTCTTGCACTCATTTTCATATAATATTGATGATTTGTTATTGGTGAATTTTAGGTCAAAAATTGAGGATTGTACATACTTTAGTAGAATTGTTGGAGTTATATTGATTCTCATATGCACTGCTTGTTCCCTTGCCTCCTAAGTGTTTGTTTAAATGCTTATTTTATGGACATTCACTAGGATTGTACATATCAAGCATGTTTTGATCACTTGCATTATTTGTATTTTTGTGAATGTCTATTTCAAGGACTTGTACTAGGATTGTACATATTGAAACACTTGTGGTAATTGACATAATTTTCTCAATTGGTACTTTAGTTCCTTGAATACAAGATGTTTGATTCATAAGTCAAAAGCAAATAATTCATTGATATACATTTTGTGTTTTACAGTTTCAGCACTCCATATTCTGGCTAATGTCACCATTCCCGTGATAGTTAGTTGTATATTAAAGAGAGTAGGAATTAGGCATTCTGGATTATGATTGAGACAAATCCATGAGCTAGTCTACTTTGTTAATTACTTGTAATATCCCGACTCTTCATAATAATTTTTAATATTTTTTATATACGTTTACGATCCTCATTTTTTTTTAAACTTACGATAGTTTTTGGGTATTTTTCTAATATAACTTTTTGAACAAAATTTCGGATAAAATGGGCGAGAATACTATTATTTACTCCCTATTTTTTTTTATTAACTATTCTTTCAAAAAGGATGGATGCGTGTTTTTTGCCCTAGGACTTTCCAATTTATTCTTTAAGCCTTCTCAAACATTATTTTGGTGTGGCACGTGGTGTGTGGTGTAAGTGTCACACACGCTGTCTTCAAACTAGGTGCTTCGGCATTTGAACTTGTCTTAACATATTCTTTCTTGATGTCCACGCTAAATATTTGAAGACAATCCATTCAAACTCTACTAGCATCACTTGTTAGATGTACAAGAGAGAAAGGACAGAAAGTGTACACATGTTATGCTTTGGTATTATTTGTGCCAGCTATCATATACATTAAGTCACATGGCATAGCAAGACACTCATACCACTTATATTTTTATGATTACATATATATAGAGAGAGAGAGAGGGAGAGAGGTGAGTTTGGACATAGTGAGACAGCCAAAAGTCAGAGAGTGTAAATATTATGGAAAGAGAGTTATATGGTGTAGTCACCTTTGATCATGAGAATAAAAAGAAGAATCAACGGTGAGATGGGATTCGATCGAGTTGGAATTTTAATATGTTATTCATGGCTGACAGACCAGCACATCTAATGGTCTTGAATCTTAATTAAGGTAAGCAGGAGTATACAATATGCTTTCTAAACTCTGAAGTATTTTTTTAAAATATCTGATTTTGTATTTATCACTTTCGTTCTCTCTCAATTCATCTTTTTTTTTTTAATCTTTTTATTTCTCTCTCTTCTCTCTTCTATTTTCTCTCTCTTCATTATCTAAAATTTTTATGAAGAATAAAGGGGTAATTATAGAAGAACTTAAGGCTTCAAATTTGGAAGTTATGGACTTGGAAAGTTTTGGGAAAGCTCATTGTCTAGGAAAACAAATATCTTTTGAGTGATTTCCACCATCTAGAAAATAGAACATTCACTTTCTTGGAAGGAAAAAAATAATAAAAATAAAATATTTATTTAATTTATTAAAACATATTTGTGGGCTAAAAAAATAATTGGGTCAATATTAAAAAAAAGGTTTGGGGCTAAAAATGTTTGGACTTTAAAATAAAATATTTGGGTTTAAGATAATTTGAGTTTTAAAATCGGTAATCTTCGAGATAAATTACACATCCAAAAATTAAAGAAAAATAATAAAATCTTCGAGATAAATTACACATCTAATTTGTTCGCGGAATGCATCTTGTCAATTATTTCGTCATCAAGTAACGATTCAAACAACAGGTCTAAATATTATGACCAACCAAAATGAAATATCTATAATATCCATATGAAATGATGCCGATTTGATGCCGAGAAGGGCTTCCATGATTTGGTACCAAGTCATTTAATAGTGCTTGGGCTTTGTAATATGAGTTGGTGTGAACCCGGTTGAAACGTTGCTAGACCCAAAAAGGGTCAAAATGCCGAAATGGACCACTGGGATTAAATTGCTGAGATGCCAGGCACTCAAGGGGTCTCGGGCTTATATAAATAGCAGAGCCCAATAATTATAAGGCCTATAACAGACTGATATTTTGATTTATAGAGCAAAATAACCGAAAACATCGACCTAACCCATTTGGTCCAAATTTACTGAATGAAATTGGTTTGGCTTCAATTTGGGTTGATCTGGACTGCAATTGTCGTGTGGGACGTACATTACAAAATTTGACCATCAACAATAGTATAAGTATTCTTAAAAAAGATCCTAATATAATTCTCTATTATTGTTGTTGTTATTATTATTATTGTTTTGTTTGGATAGCTCGAACAATACAAGGGGAAGGTACAACTTATAAAAACTTAATTATAACCAAATATAAAAAAATAAATCAGAGTAGCTTAAATAAACATAATCTCGTGTATTATTAGCTAGCTAGCTGCAAACAACTTATTTATACAAATAAACAATTATGGAAAGATTCATCATAGTAAACATTTGTGTTTAGCGGGTGCATTGCATTGCATGGAATGGATCACCGGTTGTTCTACGGAGTACTATATATATAAGCAACCTTTCACTTAGGCCATCGATCTATATAAATCTTCAACATTCCATGACCAACTGAGCACACTACAACAACCTCTCTCTCTCATGTAAATCCTTGAGCCCAACTAGCAAAGCACAAACGCAATTCTTTGTAGCCTAACATAAAATTGGGTGAACTTGCGTTCGGTTTTATGCAACCAATCCGCTTAATTTCGAATGGGCAAACCAGACCGGTTTGTTTTGGTTTTTACATGAAGATCGAAATATTCCCACAATCTTTTTCCCCATATTTTTGAAACCTGTAGGGTGATTAACTTTCAATGTTAGAAAATGACTTCAAATTTTTCATGAAATACTATAGGAGAGTTTCTCAAACAACTTCCAGTTGTTGTTTTTTTCTGGTAAAACCAAATTTTTAAGGACGTCAATGTTGGATGAAAAGGAGACAATTTGATGTGGGTAAAATAACCCCTTATTTATAATAACCCGAACACGTCTCCACGACCAATACATTTATGGTCGCCCCTCATTTTTATCGCCGCCAATCAACCACTTCGTCCGGACAGGAACGGAATCATCTCCAGCTCGCCATGGGATGAGGATATTCACGTCGCCAGACCAGAGACCTTCTCCAGGAGGGCTCTATCTCCACAAACTCTGCCTACTCGAGTCCTCCTTGTTCACTCCGCCGCCTGGTCAGATTTCGCCTCCATAAGGATTCCACCTCTACAAAGAAACTCTCTCTCACAGCTCCTACAATTGCGGACTGCTTTCCAATTGGCAACTTCCTATTTAATCTCTGATATTTTTGGGATATCCACCCATACTTATTCTTCTGAGAATCTCGCCATGATCCACTAACACGGCCCAGCATTATCCATCTATATAATGTCGCTCCCCCCATCATTAGGAGGGATGATTCATTTACTGCATATTGATAGCTCTGCTTATTCATTGCTTAGCTTTTTTATTCGCCTTGGTCTGATTTACATGCCAGAGGGATTTTTAGCGGCCTTGCCCCCGCCGATAACGTTTGTTCATTGCTGCGCAGGTCACCCGAGTTGTGCCGAGGTATAAGAGCAATATTGATTGTTGGATTACTCGCCCCAAATTTTTACCACAACAGTTTGGCACCGTCTATGGGAATGATAGTTCTCCATGTTCTATGCACCTAAGCAACTGTTTGATATCTAGACCAAGTGCTAGCAGCCCTTTAGATTACAGAGCTCATCCAATGGCCAATACCAGCCCAACTCCGGATCTAGAGGGGCTCCACTATGAGAAACATGGTATGGTTGAGCAGATGAGAATCATGAACGAGAATAATGTCCACTTAATACAACATCTCGCCAATCCACCACCTCCTACCGCATCTCCCATTCCGAATATCCAATGATCTTTCCGGTTAGGCAATAATGATTCACAGAACAACTGTAGTACTGGTCGAGCATGAAATAGGCAACGTCGATCGCCAAGTCCTAGTCCCCGACATGAAAGAAATTCCTCTTCATCAAAATCTCAATCAAAATCTTGATCATCTAGGCGAACCCCTGAAATGGATGATGAGGAAATCAAGCGAAAAGGAAGGTCGCCTCACCGAGATGCTCAGGCACCGAGACAACTCCACCTCCTAAAAAATTCAGAGATCTGGACGCTCGTCTTGACACCATCAATATTGGGGTAAGAGCTCCAGTAGTCGTGGATGCTTTGGTCACGCAAACTAAGCCACCATTCACAAGAAGGATAATGAGAGTCAGGGTTTCTTCCAAATTCAAGCTACCTACCCAGTTCGGGGTATACGAAGGGATGACAGATCCTATGGACCATCTGGATTCGTACAAATGCTTGATGTCACTCCAAGGATATTCTAACGAGATAATGTGCAAGGCTTTCTCTGTAACATTAAAGGGTCCAGCAAGATCATGGTTTAGCAAACTCTCTCCCGAAACCATTGATTCATTTGATGACTTGAGTAGGCTTTTCATCGCCAACTTTATGAATTATCGAGTTAGATGGAAGAATGCCTCCCACCTCTTTACCATCCACCAGAAAGAGACCGAGAGTTTAAAGGATTATGTAAAGCGGTTCAATCAGGCCATCTTAGAGGTAGAAGACCCCAGTGATAAAGTGGTGATCATGGCAATGATAGAGGGACTACGTCCGGGCCCATTATTTGATTCCCTCTCCAAGAACGTCCCAGAAACTTTATCAACTCTCCAAGACAAAGCTGACAAATATATTGCCATAGAAAAGTTGGCTGAGGCCAAACGAAAGAGGCGAGGAAGGGATGATAATAGGAAGGAACCCAACACCAGGCGAACAGACTACCGAGAAGAGGCGAAAAACAAAAGGTCAGATCGAAATTTGAGGCGACGAACAAATGACAAGTGCCCTCGTACACCACCTCGCCGTCCATAATTGACATTCCCTCTCTTAACGTTCCCATAGCCTAGGTACTCACGGAAATCATTCACGAGAAATTCATCAAGTGGCCTGAAAAAATCAAAACTGATCCACGAAAGAGAAACAGAAAGAAATACTATGAGTTCCACCGAGACCATAGACATAACACCGAGGATTGCTTTCAGTTAAAAGAACAGATAGTCGACCTTATCAAGAAGGGGTATCTGAGTAAGTATGTTGTAGATCACCTGCTTACTGACTCACTTGGGAGGAGTATGTTGTAGATCACCTGCCAACTAGGATAGTTGAAGTTAAGGGCGACCAGAAAGTGGCAAGACAATGTTTAATCTCGACAATGAAAGATGAATCTCATTCCAAATTGAGTAGCCAATAGCAATTATAGATCATCGACGCCGAGATGAAGGCATTGAGAGACGAGATAGAGGAGATTACCCTAGTGGACCCCAGGGAGTCAGAGAACACCAAGCCATTGGAAGAAGTTACTCTAGTTTCTATCCACCCAAACCATCCAGATTGCCACGTTATGATTGGGACAGAGTTAACTGAAGAACTACAGATTGCTTTGGTGAAATTTTTAAAAAAAAATTATGATGTTTTCGCATGGTCACAAAGCGACATCCTAGGAATAGATCCTCAGGTTGCCACCCAAAAATTATTTACCAACCCTGACTATCCTTTAATACGCCAGAAAAGAAGGAAATTAGCTCCTGAACGACTCAAAATCATAGAAGAAGAAGTGGCTAAGCTGATTAAGGCCAATATCATCAGAAAGCGTATCCAAAAGATGGTTTTTCTTTGCCAAACCTAATAGTTAATGCCACCTCGAAACATGAACTTCTCAATTTTATGGATGCCTTCTCCGGATATCATCAAATCAAAATGCATCCGCCCTACATAAAGAAAAATTCATTTATTACTGAAAAGGGGCTATACTACTACAAAGTCATGTCTTTTGGATTGAAAAATACAGGGACAACGTACCAAAGACTGGTGAACAAAATGTTCAGAAAGCTGATCAGGAAGACTATGGAAGTATATATAGATGATATGCTCGTCAAAAACATCAAGGCTGTAGATCAAGCTGCCCATTTGGAAGAAGCATTTGGCGTCCTGTGAAAGCATTGAATGATGCTTAATCCTTCCAAATGCATCTTTGGTGTTTTCTCGAGTAAGTTCCTCGGGTTTTTGGTAACCAAGCAAGGGATCGAGGCCAATCCGAATTAGATTCATGCCTTATTATCCATGAGCTCGCCAAGGAACGTCCATGAGGTGCAACAATTGACCAGGCGAGTAGTTGCCCTTGACAGATTTGTCTCCAAGTCAGTTAACAAATGCCTCCCGTTCTTCAAGATCCTGAGAAAAAGTCAAACTTTCTAGTGGAATGAGGAAACCAAAGCAGCATTTCAAAAATTGAAGGATTACCCTGGCTCGCCTCCCCTACTTTCGGTCCTAATTACAGGCGAGGAACTTCTCGTATATATGTCTGTCTCGCCAACAGCAGTAAGTGCAGTGCTAATACGAGAAGAGGACAGAATTTAAAATACGGTATATTATGTTAGTAAAGTTCTCATGGGAGTCGAGATCAGATACTTGAAAATTGAGAAGCTCGCCTATGGTCTCCTTATCACTGCCCGAAAGCTTCACCATTATTTTCAAGCACATCCTATTGCTTTGTTGACTGACCAACCCTTGAAGCAAATTCTTTAGTGACTTGACACCTCTGGGAGGTGCTCCTCAAATGGTCCATTGAATTGAGCGAATTCCATATTGATTACAGACAAAAATGGTGATCAAGGGTCAGGCCTTGGCTAATTTTGTGGTTGAATTCACATATGACATCCTCCCGAAGCTTGAGAAAGGCCTATCTGAGGTAGAAAGGCCTATCTGAGGTAGAAACTCCAGAGCAATCTAACTCGAATGGAGATCTCGCCAGATGAAAATTGTTTGTAGACGTATCATCAAATCAGCAGGGTTGTGGCGCAGGTCTGATTCTCCAAACTTCTTCAGGCGAGCAGATGGAATACGCCATCAGTATAGGATTCAAAGCCACCAACAACGAAGCCGAGTATGAAGCCCTTCTCGCCAGACTGCGAGTTGCAACGAAAATGGGAGTAAATTTCTTGGATGCCTTTAGTGGTTCATGCTAGCAGTAAATCAAGTCCAAGAAGATTACCTCACCAAAGATACTAGGATGGTAGCCTATTTGGATGAGGTAAAAACCATATTCAAGAAAATTAGAGATTTCAGAATTCGCCAAATCCCTAGAGAAGAGAACAAGAAGGCTGATGCTCTGGCTAGCCTCACCTCAGCCTTTGATTTCATCTCGAACAAAAGTATACCTCTGGAGTTTTTAGCAAATTCAAGAATTGAGGTCGCCAAATCAATCTTTCAAGCAAAAACTTGCCCAACATGGATGGACGACATTATCGCATATCTCCAGAATGACACGTTACCACCGGACAAATTCCAAGCTCGCCTGATCCAATATAGATCTGCAAAGTTTTGCATTCTCCATGAAATCTTGTCTAAGAGATCTTTTTTAGGGTCTTTGTTAAGGTGTCTCGGATCTGAAGAAGAGAAATATGTGCTAAGGGAAATCCATAAAGGTATCTACGGAAATCATTAAGAGGCGAGGTCGCTAGTGAGAAAAGCAATTCACTAAGGTTATTTTTGGTCACAAATGGAACTAGATGCAGCGACATACACAAGGAATTGTGATAAATGTCAATGGTTTGCTCTAGTTAGTCATCTCCCTCCCACCAAGATGGTCCCGATGACCAGGCCATGGCCCTTTGCTCAGTGGGGCGTGGACATACTTGGACATCTACCCCAAGCTCCATTAAAAATAAATTTTTTGATCGTTGCCATTTATTACTTTACCAAGTGAATAGAAGCGGAACCTCTCGCCAAAATCACAGAAAGAAATACCCAAAATTTCATATGGAAAAACATCATTTGCCGATTCAGGATTCCGAAGGTTATTATCTCGGACAACGCCAAGCAATTAGACAATGATGAATTCAGATAGTTTTGTTCAGACCTCGCCATCTTTCACCATTTCTCTTCCCCTGGCAATCCTTAAGCAAATGGACAGGTCAAGGTCACCAATAGGACAGTCTTGAGAAATTTAAAGACAAGGTGGGAAAAGTCCAAAAGCAAATGGGTAGAAGACTTGTCGAGCATACTTTTGGCGTACCATACAATGAGAAAAATTCCTACAGACGAGATGCCTTTCTCATTGTGGATATCGCCATTATCAAGAACACCCATTCATTACAATATGATAAGGCGTCTTGATCACCTTTGTGGATGTTGCCAATATCAAGAACACCCATTCATTATAATATGATAATGTGTTTGATCTTCATTGTGGATGTCGCCATTATTAAGAACGCCCATTCATTATGAAATGATAAGGCGTCTTGATCGTCATATTTGACTGCTTGAATACGTCGCCATAATGAGATTTAAATATCGCACAAGGTAAAGCGAATTCATATCGCCTTTTAATCATGTTCATCGTTATTAAGTCTTAAGTTTGTTTTATTAATATTCTCCAAGTGAATTAATATATGCCTTATTAAGATATACGGACTTCATATACAACAATTAATTATGATCACCAAATCCAATTCGCCAAAGTGATTAAAATCGTCAAAATTCAAATCATATTTGCCAATGCAAATTGAAAATCAACTATAAAAAGTAGACCACATGAAAAAAGAATTCATTGAAAAGTATTATAGAACGCTATTACAAGGATGGAAATTTTCATAAAAAAATTTACAAGTGTTCAAGGAGAGAGGAGATTGGTATTATCCTCGCCCTTCTCTTGCTTGTCCTCTAGGGCTTCTTCCTTCTCCTCAACTTCTCTCTCCTCCTTCTTGAGCAGCTTATGATCCATGTCCATGGCTTAAAGATCAATGCCGAGGTTGGGGTGATGGACGGCTTATTGCCTTTTTCAGAAGTCAAACCCCTCACCGAAATACTTAGAAGCAGCATTCTTGATTGCCTTTCGGAAGTCACTTGAGGATTTGAATTCCGCAATGGCGAGCACCTTCGAGCGAGTTTCTCGGTCCGTTAGATCAGCAATCAACGTCTCTAACTTCACCAACTTGTTCATGGCTGCTTCTTTCTCGTTTGAAAATTATTGATTTTGAACCTTTAGCTCAGTCACCACCTCCTCCAACATCGCCATATCCTTGGACTTCTTTTTCAGCTCAACCTTAGTCGCATTTGCCTAATCCACAAATTCGTTCAGAAATTTCTCCGCCTCTATAGCCCGGTTTTGAGAACGGACCATTTCAAGCTCGGCTGAATCGGCTTGGGCATTCTGAAAAATGGTGTAGTGATCTCTATTCCTACTTCGGACGGCGAAGGAAGACCTTAGTACAACTGCCTGCTACAACAAAGAATTCATGAGCACCTTAAATAAATAAAGACGAAAAACAAAAGTTGAGAATGAAAATAGGTGAATACCTGGCCAATACAATGGAGAAATTTGGTAACCATTTTATCCAAGCCAAGTTTTTCTACCTTCTCTCTATCGGCAAAAAGCACCACCCCGTCCAGAATTTTCTCAGCCATAGAAGCACTTGCCATCACTGAGGCCTCGGGTCCCAATGGGTGACTTGGTCTGGCCAAGGTGCCTTCTCTAGGGGTTGGTGGGCGAGCAATTCCACTCGCTGTCGTGTTGGATTTGGCCTTCTTAGCATCAAGCGACAGCATCTCCTTTTCCTTGCCCTTCGAATCGTCGACATCGCCCTTTTTGATGGGCGAAGTGGAGGGAACTTCTTCCATCCGAGGCCGTTTTTCCTAGATCACCATGCCCTTTGTAGAAGAGGGGACAGCCAAGGAGCTCTCCCAGTCTGTGATCACCACACCTGTGGTTAAAGAAGTGGCAGCCTTGGTTTCTTTCTTTCCCTCCACCTTCATGGCAAGCTTTGCCAAACTGATTCTCTTCGACATAGCTACAAAATAAGAACATATATCAGTACAGAAAAGAGATGAAACATTAGAAGATTGAAGATACTACCATCTGATCTAAGTTCGGGAGGGAGCCGTGAGTCTGACCAGGACTCCAATTTAGAATATGAGCTTAAGCTCGAATTACTTAGTGTAAAACCCAAGCCAGGATCTCGGACTTTTCCTCATGACCACCAAAACAGGATTAAATCAGGAATATGACGCAAGATCCTCCCCATCTCTTTCTTGATGGTTCCTATGTATTACACGGATTCAGCTCGGGGGCTGTCACGGTAAGGGTGTTCATCTCGAAAAGAGCAGGACTCACCCGCGTACCCCGAAGATTTAACCATGCCATCTCCTGACTTATCCTCGCCACTAGAAGACATTTCGACACAACCAGGGGCAAAGAACTGATGGAATGTCCGAGAATTGATCACCTTAAGGACTTTGAAGTATCCCCCCGGTCCTATCCTCTCAAAAACTTTCTCAGACCTCTTGATCTCGATATCAGTCAAAACGGGCAATCTGTTGCAGTTTTTGCCTAAAAAGAAAATAAAAATGTTGGTTAGCTTGAGGCGAGATAATATACTTAAATAAAAATAACGTGCTAAAGAAATGAGGCTAACTTGGGATGCCCCATGATCGTGGAACCCGAGCTCCATCGGGGGCCATGCTTGGATGGCATTCCCAATCATCTCCCGAGGCAAAAAAGAATCTCCTCTTCCATCCTTTAACAATGTTGGAAGATCCTTTAATTAAGTTTTTTCTCGATCTCACCTTGAAGTAGAGTCGCCAAGAGTCTGGCTTTGGACTCTTAAACAAGGTGTAAAGGCACCTATACTCGTTTAGCAAAATATGGCGCCTATAGAATCTCCATATCATCAATACAGATAAGACATCGCCATGCATTGAGAGAAAGTTGGGCAGGACAAATGTCGTAAAAGTTTAATATTCTCTTGATAATGGGATGAATTGGGAGCCTGAGGCTGGCATGGAAAGCAACCTCGTAGAAAGCTACCTCGCTTGGACAAGTAGATAAGATGGTCTTGCCATCATTAGGAACCCTGGCCTGGAGCCCGGCTGGAAAGGAGTATGTCACCCTCAGGTGATCTAGGTCGCCCTAAGTTATGATGCTTGTTAAATTTTCAAGGGGTTTATGAGCGATCGTCCCATGGTCCCCGTGGTCTAGGGATTCATCCTGAGGGGATACCTCAAGAGGATCTACCTTAGGAGGATTTTCCCTTGGCGAAGAGGGAAGTTGATTAACCTCGTCAGCCATATATGATGATCTTTCCCCCAAATGTTTGGATATTCAAGATGGTAAGGACTCCTCAAGGTTTTCTAAATCTCCTCCCCTGGACCTACTATACATACAATTGGAATCAAAATTGGGAGAGCTGATAGAAAATACTTACTGGGGTTGAGGGTTGTTAGCGAGCTAGTAGGGGCGAGGTTAACATCGGAGTAAGGGCAACAGTTCGACAGCACAAACAAAAGAGTACAAATGTAGAGGGATACCCTCTATTTATAAGAGGTATCAAGTGCTGAGATCTGTCTACCTCAATGGCTCAGATTGCACGACGTTTCGAGTTCCGAGGATAAAAACCAACCGCCACTCCCACCAAAAACCTCTGCCATTCCCACCAAGACGTGCTAAATCACACTTGCTCTTAATGCACTTTGCCACGTGTCTATTAACGGTGGGACGTAATCATTATTTTTCCATGTAATGAGAAGACATTCGCTTCCTTTTCTACTCGTAGATCCTAAGTTTTTCACCTCGGCATCTCGAGTAGGGGGCTACTGATGTGGACAAAATAACCCCTTATTTATAATAAGTCGAGCACGTCTCCACGACCATAATACATTTATCGCCACCCCTCATTTTTATCCCCTCCAATAAACCACTTCGCCCGAACAAGAACGAAATCATCTCCAGCTCGCCATGGGGTGAGACATTCACGTCGCCAGATCAGAGACCTTCTTGTCCTCCACAAACTCCACCTACTCGAGTCCTCCTAGTTCACTCCACCGCCTGGTCAGATTTCATCTCCATAAGGATTCCACCTCTACAAAAAAACTCTCCCTCACAGCTCCTACAATTGCGGACTGCTCTCCAATTGACAACTTCCTATTATATCTCTGATATTTTTGAGATATCCTCCGATACTTATCCTTCCAAGAATCTCGTCATGATCCATTGACACAGCCCATCATTCTCCATCTTTAAAAAAAAAAAAATATCCAAACAAAGAATTAGGAGGGACGATTCATTTACTGCACATTGATAGCTCTGCTTATTCAGTACTTAGCTTTTTTATTCGCCTTTGTCTGATTCGCATGTCGGAAGGGGTTTGAGCAGACTCACCCCCGCCGATAACGTTTGTTCATTGCTGCGCAAGTCACCCGAGTTGTGCCGAAACTTAGGGCCGAGGTATAAGAGCAATATTGACTGTTGGATTGCTCACACCCAGATGTTTACCACAACACAATTGATAAACAATTTTATAGCGTGTGTATGGATTTCAAAAATATACTCCACTGATTAGCGGTAAAATTAGTTAGGCCCCCCCCTTAATAGGGCTTAGACTTTGTTTTAATAAGTGAATTTCAAATTCTTTGTTTGGATATTATTTTTTTTAAAAAAAATCAATTGCATTGATTTCATTTAACACC
>BRYE01000005.1:16470311-16475311 GCA_030159115.1 Actinidia arguta var. hypoleuca | reverse complement strand
AACAGTTAGAAATTTAACTTCTTTCAGCGGAGTTAACTTTTTTTTTTTTTAAACGGTCACACCGTTTCAGATTTAAGCGGAGCGAAAATTATGATTTATTTTTATAAATTTTTCTTTAATACACGAACAGTTGCGACTTTTTAATTTATTCGAAAAGGTCCATGTGCGTATCTACTAGGCCGAATAGGTGTTATTTTGGCCGAATAAGTGTCTTTTTAAAGAGGAATGACCCTCTAGAAAGACAACCTACCACTTCTAAGAGGTATGAAGATTTCTATAAATTCCACCACCATGAAGTATTCTTGAATTCATTCGAAAAACATTCTCAACAGAATTAGAAAGTGTTAAGATCTTCCATCATCTTTAGTTTTCATTCGAGAGAGTGCGGGTCGTAAATGATTTAAGGACTCTTAATTTAATTCAGTTCTCAGCCAAATTAAATTTTGTTCCTTAAATAATTCTATAAGTTGCATTGTTTACATTTATGTTCTTTCTACACTTCAAAGATCACAACTTTCTAATTTTAAAGAAAAAGAAAACGCTGAAAACATTTTTTTACCAACAATTTTGAGGAATCATTTTAGTGGGCTTTCAAATGGATTTAGGAAAAAAATGGTGATGATGTTCTGTAGATGTGCTTATGCATCGAGGAGATATTTTATCATTATTTGGATCTATGTCACACAATCCGAGGGTTTTGGCCCTCTATAGTGATTGCAGATCTACTTCTCGCGTTCAAGCACAAGCTTTTGGAGAGAATAGTCTCTTGTCCATAGTGATTGTGGATCAATGTTGAACAAAACCCCTCACTGTTGCTATTTCTTCTCTCGTTCTTACTCTCTCTCTCCAAAATTAAGAAATCGCGTAGGAAAAGAGAGAGAGAGAGAGAGAGAGAGTCTGTGAAAGACGAAGAGGAATATTTGGAGCCAACAAAAATCAAACCTTGAGGGCTAATATGATGAATCAAGGAGATTCCCTCCCTCTCTCTCTCTGCATTTTAGGTAGTGTTTCTCTTTTGCAACTACTTTATCTTCTTTTTTTAATGGTGTTGAATCACTACGGACAAAAGACAATAATTTACCACTTTGCTACCAAATAACATGTTTTACAGTCCTTGGGGTATTTATATTAGGATGAAATACACTGACCTCCCCTGAGATTTATGGTTAATACACAAAGTACCCCTAACGTTTAAAAATTACAATAACCTCCCCTAAGGTTTGAAACTTATAACAAATTCTTTTATTTTGCTTTGTGTATTAATTAGGAACCTCAGGGGTGGTCAATGTAAAATGGGAGATAAGTTTCAAACTTCAGGGGAGGTTATTGTAATTTTTCAAACGTCAGGGGTGCTTTGTATATTAATTAAGAACCTCAAGGGAAGTCAGTGTAATTTACCCTTTATATTAATAAGAAAACATCGTAGGTAAATGATATAGACATATTTGTATACACATAAGGCGTTCTCGCTATCAAGGTATTTTGACATAAAACGCTCTTGCACACTCGCTTCTACTCCTACTCGCATTCCCGTTTTATGTGACTAAGATCTGGATGCGTTTAAGAATGAGGGTCGCAATAGGGTGGTGACGTTCTTGAAAGATTTGCTATTTGAGCATTGGAGTGTTGTCCATTTTCCTGGGTAGTGGTACGAGGAGATGTGTTCAAATGCCGCCAAGTCTTTCAACAACTGGATAACCAAAGCATGTTATTTACCGATTACTAACCTTGTTGATGCTGTAAGAATTAAAGTAATGGAGCCAATGTCCAAAAGGAGGTCAAAATCCATGAAATGGAAAGAAGTTTTATGTCCGAAGATTGAGAATTAATTGAATGCTTCATTTGAGGAGGGTAGGCCTTGGATTATAAGTGAGTCTGGGACTAATATATATGAAATGCATTGTGTGCCTTCTATTTCAGTTGATCTTCATCGTGGCACTTGCTCTTGTGGCGATTGGCAACAATCCGGCATCCCATGTTCACATGCAGCGACTGTTATAATCAAGAGTTGCAAGAATCTTTATGATCATGTCGACTTTTACTACAATGCTCGGAACGTTCGTGAGGCATACTCGTAATCCATCTATTCAAATCCCTATCATTTGAAAACTGTATCACAAGACAATAGAAGACGAATGACTGCCTCTTAAAACTAGGAAACCGTCTGGGAGACCAAAAACTAAAAGGATTCCTTAAAAGGGTGAAAAAAATTGACAAATGATATACGAGAGGTGTGGGAAAGTGGGACACCACAACTGCAATTCTTATAAAGAGACCATTGGATAAATCATTTTTTTTTTGTAATTTGAATAAAAGGAACATTTGGTTCATAGGGCTGGAACCAAAGTCTTCTTATTCCATTAGCCCAGTCCATTTTCAATTAGAAAAAATATAAGTGAGCAAAACCCATCTACCACAAAAAAACGGCCAGGCAACACCTAACCATTCAGAGTTGTGTAGCAGTAGCACTTTAGCAACAACAATAACAAGACCAATCCATCCAACCAAGGCAGTAACACCAGCCTCGGAGCAGAAACCAACAAAAATACAATATAAAAGTTAAACCAAATGCAAACACAACCCATAACCACACAGCATGTGCAAAAAAACAGGAGCAGACCCAAAAAAATGGGCCATACCCTACATGCTAGAGCCAAACCCGACAACAACAAAAGGAAAAAAAAGGGACTAAAGCCACCAACCATATAGATTTTGAGAAGCTTCGGAAGAATGATACACATTAGTAAACTGAACATTGAGAATATCTCAATATTTTTTCATGGCCATGTATGTATTGGATATCTGCATAGTATTCATCCTAAAATAAGCCATTCATCACAATATAAGCCATTTATCATATCATTCAACATTCATATCACATCTCAAAAAATGTCACAAAAGTTTGTACAAAAGTCAAATTACACCATAAAAGTTGTCATTACACTAATTTTCATTCATTCATAGATAGATACACAGTTTGACAGTTTGTCATGTTTCTTGACTTTAGCCAGGGGCGGACCCAATGGGTGGCCAGTAGGGGCTGGAGCCCCCCTGACTTTTAAGAAACTACAAAATTTCTTTTAGAACTTTTTTTTACACTTTAGCCTTCCCTGAAATATGTTAATTTTTTTTTTATACTTTGTCCCCCCTAAACTAAAATCCTGATTGTGCCCCTGACTTTAGCTTTCCATGCTTGGATTCCACGTCCTGTCTATGTCACCAAGGCATTTGTGTAACATGTGAACCCTGAATTCTGCACATATCTCAACGGTTAGGATGGTTAGGATGCTTTTATGTTTTACATACTTACGGATCAGGTAGCACACCAGCACCCAACAATCTAGCCATCAAAATTAACAAACTTAGATTAGTTTTATTTGTTAAAGTAGTGATTGTGAGAAAACATGGTGGTAGTAGGAATCTTATGATCCAGGTATTTGTTATGGATAGTTTCTCACTCGTTCGATTGTTTTACCCAAATCCTGTGTAACTTCCATTTACTTCTCTCTTTCAATCGTTCATCAAGGTACGCACGCAAAAAAAAGAAGAATAAAAGCCCAATACATGTTTTTATTTCATTAAGCAACAATAATACACTTGTAGACTCTTACGAAAATGTAGGATCTCGTGTAATATGCATCTATTGCCTTCCTGGGATGTTTGAATTGAAAATTTTCCATGTCCTTTGATCTCTATCCAGAACTAGAAGAGTCCAGTGTTTATTTTGGAACAGTGGCATATGCCAGTACCTATAGTTGTAACCCAGGCTGAATTCCCTATAAAGTAGCTTTCTTCGGGTTTTAGCCTCAGCATTTTCAATCAATTGTTGTGAGTTTAACAATACACATTTGGTAAATATGTCTTATATGTAAACGATTATGTGTTACAATAGTAAGCAAACAATTGTTTTCCTACCAAATAGACGCTTGTAAAAATATATGATGTTCCCAACAACTCTAGAACTTTTTCTTGTTCTTCAATCAACATATTCTCCATTTGTACCATTCTCAAGTTTGCATATTTTGGATCCTTGGAATCATTGTCCTGCTCTTCTTGGAGTATTTGAGCATATGCATCTATCATCTAGTAGTTGAAACAAAATTTTAACAGGAACAAAAAATTGATATCATTATGAGAAGTTAACAATTTACGGTAAAAGTTTAGAATAAATAGTAGTAATTTTTTGGCTATACTAACAAAATTACTCATTTCTGTCATCAACAAGTCCTTTATGTCATCAATGAATACCTTGCAAGAAATAACACCTCCTCTCCAAACACAAAATCTGAAAAGTTCATAAAACATTATAGTTCAATATTAGTCTAAAGTTATATTATTAGCTAATGATGTAGCTATAAAGATGTATTTATACTCGATACGCTCCGTGTTTCATATTTCTGATATGTTATGCTTGTCTTCAAGGGAAATAATTCTATATATAGGATCATTTTCTAACAACTTTAATGGTTTTGGTTTTCTCGGCTGAGACTCTAGAGGTTCTGGAAAATTGTTGAGATCAACACAATTATTTTCAGTTGTTGAATGTGGTTGTCGATCAACGCCTTTCACTTTCTTTCTTGGATAATCATAATCTGGCAACTTGTGTTCCTTTCTAGGCTTAGTTCCTCACATAGCGGATCATTGAATTCAAAATGTATTCATGCCTTTCATTTAGTGACATAGGTTTCATAGATTTGCGCTTGGTAACATTGGATACATCTTTCAAACTTCTTGCATCACTTTGTGAACTGCATTTTCTAGCAACTCCATGCCTAATAGGTAATGTTGTGTTTCATCTAGTGTCACTAATTTCAACTCAAACACAGTTGATGAATCTGTCTAGAAATCTTGGGTCGCTTTGTGCACTGCACTTTCTATGAGCTCCATGTCTAACTCCGATATTCAGTCAAAAGTTTCTGAATCATCTTAGTTTTTGCAACTATTTCAACATCTTTTTCTCCTATGATGTTGTAGAATGCTAGGATTTGCTCCTTGTTGCT
>BRYE01000005.1:16460311-16465311 GCA_030159115.1 Actinidia arguta var. hypoleuca | reverse complement strand
TTATTGAAAATATTAGAATGCAATCGTCATAAACCATATTCATAACTATTAATATAAACTCAAAGTGTTTGTTTTTAAAACTTCTTATAGAAAAAATTATGTAAGCAGGTCACTGTCGGTAGTGGTCTGGACACTACTGATAGATAGTGTCCTAGAGACAAAGTTACATAACTCACTATCGGTAGTGAAAAATAGTACTACAGGTAGAGGACCATCCAGAAGCAAACTGTCATTATTCACTACTGGTAGTGGAAGGAAGTACTACCGATAGACACTCATCTAGTGGCTAAATACAAATAATCACTACCGATAGTGGAAAAGAATACTACCAATAGATAACGAACTAGTAGCAAATATCCAATTAATAACTACCGATAGTAGAAACAAGTACTACCGATAGACAACCATCCAGACACGAAATATTAGGATTCACTACTGGTAATGAAAATATTACTACCGATAGGTCGAGCCCTCAAGCCAGCTTCAGGAAACAAAGAGAACTACCGGTAGAAAAAATAGGACTACCGGTAAACATCCAGAAAACAAACGAATTCTAGATCTCAAAATTTCAAAACTTTTCTATAACTCAAATCTTCCATTTAGGGTTCAACACCCAAAAGAATACCTCAATAGGCTTTATATAAACCATTAACAACAATCCCAAAACTAAATCCCAACAAGGAAAATTCCCTTTACCTCAAATCCAAGCTCCACTAGCTCCGATTCCAAACTTTCTTAGCTCAAATCGACACATTTGTTGAGTAGATAACCTTGCTCCCAGAATCACTACTCAAACCACACTCACTCAAATCTAAGTTTCAAGAAGCAAACCCTAGAGAAAGAGAGAGAAGAGAAGAGAAAGAAGAAGTAAATGCAAAAGAAGGGATTAATGAATTTAGGTCAAAGACAATAAATGGCATTTGGGCCTTGGGCCTTGTTTGGCCCAAGCTTAAATCCAAACCACTCTTGGGTTCAATTAATTTGGCTAATTCTTTCACACATCCATTTTCAAGCCCAATCAAAATACCCTTAGGCCCATAACGATGTATACATACATATACATATGTATACATACACATGGCGTGATGACATCATCGATGCATCATAAATAAAAATAAATTATTTTTGAAACCTTACAAAAAATATGTTTTTGACTTGACAATAATTTTAATTATAATTTCAAACCCTTCGAATGCAATTGATCTAAGTCTTAATTATAGCAAGGAATCTTGTTATAAAATAATCTTAGATTTATACAATTGAAGTCTTGATCTTTGTATTAGTATTGATCAAGTTGAAACAACCTTTTAAGTTTGTTTAAGAGAAGAAATAATTAGTTCATCTAAGATTGAATTAACACTTTGTACTCAGACCAAACCAATGCTATTTAGCCTAACATACTTGGACTATATTTAGACATGTTATGGATTTTTTTCTAAGTTAAAAGTGAAACTATTCTAAGACGTATAAGTAATTTAATAAGTAATGTAAGCAATAAAACCGGCCATTAAGGAGGTAAAAGTAAGCAAGAACCCAACCATCCAGGCGGATAAATTTGAGATTCAAAGTAATTGAAATATCATTCGTATATTTAAACTTAAATGAAAGTACCAAGTGTTGATAATAAATAAAATGAAAAGAAAAGAAAAACAAAGGACTATTCTGCCACCTTAGTCTCGACCGGTCGGGGTATAGTCTGGACCAGTTTGACTTTGTTGCTTAGCTCTGATGGATTCCCGACTAGTAGAGGTTTGGCTTGAACTGTTAGAGCCTTTGTCATTTGGCTACTGATGATTTCTCGACCGGTCCAGGATATGTCTGACAAGTCGGACAATTTCTGGACTTGTTCTTTGACTGGTCGGGGATGGCTTGAACTGATCTTCATTCTTCTATTACTCCTCTGACCGGTCGGGATATGGCTTGGACCAGTCGGACAGGCTCTGTGGTCATTCCTTGTCTTTTAATTTGCATTGTTTATTTGTGTTAAAACAATGTTTTTAACGTCGTTTTCACCCTACACAATATTTGTTCTACTTGTACTATAACAAGCCTAAAATAGTAATTATATGTACAATAACATCCTAAGTAAGGGGATTTTAACATAGAAAATATGTCACTTTATGAGTTTCATCACCAATCTCAGCTATTGGATAAGGAAGTGATAGTTTTAGGGGAAAAAAATAATCTCAGGTGAAATTTCAGACGTTGGATTAACTAAAATGAATTTCAACCGTAGATAGTGGGAGATAGATTTGAAACTCAAACTGAGTTATGATTTATATTATAAATAAGATTACAAAATAACAAATTTAACTAGTTTCAAGGAGAAGGGGATTACTAGAAGTGCTACGACACAACCTGATACATGCTTTGGTCTTCTGCGATACTTTTGAAGCGATGACAACAATGTATTCTTTATGGCAGCTGCCCAATTGTACTCTTTCATAGAATCAAGATCTTCCATGTATTCAAGATATATCCATCCTATTGTCATTCCCGATGTTGAGAATAACACTGAGAGGCAAAGGTACAAACACAATAACCTTGCCACATCCTCGATGTCTTTCTTTTCAGTGCCTTCCAGAATTTCGTTCAATATAGCCTTGATTGCTTTTGAGATAAACCTATCTGCAGTCAGTGACCTTCTGCCCAAGATTGTTGTATTCTCTTTATTGCCATGGGTGAGTTTCATTTTCTTATCTCTGCATAAAATCCCAAAGATAATCTTTAGGTCGATTTCAGTTATTCTCAGGATTTTTTGACCCAAATGGAAGGTATCATCATGACTTTTGTAGGTCTTGATTATGATGAGAACAGCTTTATCACTCTTTCTGCATTTTGCATAAGCCAACTTCTTATTTATCAAAGCATCAAAGAGTAACCAAAATGGTGTTTTTTTCGAACCTTGAAGGTGTTCCTCTCTTAAGCATAATTTGGGAATGTATGTGGCCAATGCTCTAAAACTTGATCGGAATGTAAGCTTCAATTCATCATCTTCAATTGGAGTTTTTATTTTTGTGCGGGTTGTTTTCTGTACACTGTGCAGTATTGACATGGGGGTGCCTATTGCTGGTGTTTGAAGGTTGTCAATTTGCCCTGCTGAGCTTACATTACTTTTTTTGGTTTGAACTTTTTCCTTCAAATGTTTGCAAGGGGTCTTCCTAACCACAACGCATGTTTCAATGAGACATGAGAGGAATTCAGCTTTCAAGTTAACAGGCCAAAGCCAAAACTAAAAAATTGAAAAGTTAGCAAATTAACAAACATTGAAGACTTAACAATGGAAGTTGGGTCAACATGTGCCTAATGCGTGTTCCATCAAGTTCCTACCTAACGGTGTGCCTAGAATTGCCCAAGATAGGGGCAAAGGTTGTGTGACAACAATTGTAGTAATCAAATCTATTTGAAAAGTAACCCAATGTCACATATCATATAAAAAAAAAAGAGAAATTATCAAAATGACATTAAAGCTAAGCCAATTTGACATCAAAGCTAACAGAATGGGCATCCAATACTTTGACACTAATCAAAAGGAAACATAGAGGGTAAACACCTTATGTGAAGGTTGTGCTACTAATACTCATTGCAGCTTTTTATGCTATTTGTAATGTGAGGATGTGGAAGTTGAGACACACCCAAAAGACAACACCAAATATTTTCATCTCCCTCATTCTCCAACATGCCTTCGATAAATGGCTTAAATCCAGTCATGGCACAAGGTGGAGGCAAGTTGTGTGCCAACAATTGTAGTAATCAAAGCTATTAGAAAACTAACCCAATGTCACATATCATATCAAAAAAAGAGAGAAATTATCGAAATGACATTAAAGATAAGCCAAATTAAGAAGTTGTCAAATAATAACATTGAGAAGTTATCAGAAAAATAGAGATTATCAATTTCAAAACTAAACCAATTTTGAGACGTGAGACAAAAAATAAGAAGAGAAAAGAGAAATTTTCATTGTGAACTTCCCAAGGAACTACATAATGAGAGTTTATCGCATTCCTAAATGCACAATTCATGTAACTTCACATTGTTGAAAATATTGAAAAGTTATCAGAAACAATTAGAACTTAGCTATCCAAATTGAGCAAAATTCAGAATCCAAAGTATATCCAAATTGAGAGATTATCAAAGTAAAGTTAAAACTAAGTCAGATTGAGAAGTTGTCACGTATAAGAACTATGAAGATTGGTCATATGTAATTAAGGTTTGGGGAAATAATTGCAAACTTCTCAAGAAAATACATAATGCGAAATGTATCAGAATCCAAAAAAATACAAAAATACAACCAGATTATAGATATGCAATTAGAGTTTTTCACTTTGTGAAACTGAAGCAATGTAATCTATAATTTGCAAAAGAAAACTCTAGAATAATAATCTCGCGATTTCAATGATGTAAATTGATATATATATAGAGAGAGAGAGATTTACGAATCAAGAGTTTGGTTGAAGTTAGGGCAAATAGGGTTGAAATCAGCAAGAATAAGGTTGAAATCTTACTTCTCTTCCCCATCGTCATCTCCAGGAGCTTTGTTTGGCGCTCGTCAATTGCAAATATGTTGGAAAGCACACGCGAAATTTGTCTTCCGAGATTTTAGGGATTTTTGTATTTCTATCAACGCGGGATACTTGGAAGGGTATTTTTGGAAATATGGATATTAAAAGGACTTTTATGGCTATAAAATAATGACAGGATTTTTGTGTGCGAAACTTACTATAATAGGGCTGGAATTCAATGTACCCTATTTTATTTTTACTAGGCAACCTTTTAGAATTTATAGGAATAACTAGTCAAAATTCCATGAAAATAAATTTAACTTAGTGTAAAGACAAGATAATAGATTTTTTGAGTAAAGGTCCGTCAGATTTTTTATCTCAACAATTAAAGAAAACATTTCACTATTTTTGGACAAAAATGACGGGCATGTCATTTAATGCTTGCTCTCTCACTAATCTCTCTCTAGTCCACAACCGCCCCACCATTGGTCACCACC
>BRYE01000005.1:16440311-16455311 GCA_030159115.1 Actinidia arguta var. hypoleuca | reverse complement strand
TGGAGTCTATTGGGAACAGTTCTCTTATAGAAGTGGAACTCTTCATGGAGGAGGACTCCAATTGGGTAGAGGAGTAACGGAGGAGGAGTCTTATGACAATAGACTTCTAATGGAGATGGAGTTATTTTGGAGAATCAAGTCTGTGTGGAGACGTTTCTGCCTCAAGCGAGTTGAACCACCTCGCCTAATGGCGATCTAGATGAATTATTTTGTATAGACGAAGTGGAACCTGTTTTGTTATTAATATGAGGCGACTGGGAAGATGAGTCTGGAACCTTAGGGCGACGTGCCTTGCTCGGAATACATTTAGATTTAGACCTCGCCCGAATTATCCCACATCAGCAGCCCCCTACTCAAAGTGCTGAGATATTCGGGATTTTTGAGTAAAAGTATTTAAAAGTCATGGAACCACTTGGGCGCGCATTAACTGCATCCCTCCTCTGATTTGGACACGTGGGGCAGGGTATTAATTTCTACGTGGAAGTTTGATCGAAAAAGGCGGCGCCATAATGATGGATTTGCGAGATAGGTGATTTTGGGCTCGAATTTCAAAAGGTCACCTAATCTGGACCGTTGAAGCAGATGGATCTCATCCGTCAGCATTCCCTATATATAAGGGGTTACCCATTCATTTACATCCTTTTGTCTGCCAAGCCAATATCACTCGCTTTCCTCGTTTTAGTTTGTGGTCGCCCTTCCCGCTTCGACTTTCTCCTCGCCTCTACCTATGGTCGCCTTTCATCTTCTAGCACAGTAAGTAACCAAGTCTTCGTTCTCATTTTTAGTTTTATGTCCCATAGGTCTAAGGTGAGTCCTTCAGATTTGGATTCTTTGCCTTCGTGGGTATCTGACCATCTAGAAGAAGGGTCGTCATATATTACTAACGAAGTAAGACAATCTCCCAGATCGCCAATGGAAGACCCATCCGTTTCTGAGGTCGCCCCTCTAGGTGATATTCACCCCTCTATAGAAAAAGAATATAATATTATGACTCCCGAGGAGCTAGACTTGCTTAGGGCGACTTATTCCTTCTCTCAGGGTGTACAACTCAGACTTCCCGAGGAGAACGAAACTATTCTTTCAACCCGCCTTGGCGAGGTAGCCTTTTAAGAGGCTGCCTTTCCTGAGGGCCTTCGTTTTCCCATTCATCCTACAGTTAGGTTAATTTTATTATTTTATAAGATTTGTCCTGCTCAGCTTGTCCCCAACGCGTGGCGAAGTATCGCTGGCACCATGTCGTTATGGCGAGTACATAAATATTCAATGACTCTTTCCAAGTTTGGGAATATTTTTTCCCTCAATAATAACCCTAAACCGGATCAAGGGTGGCTTTACTTCAAGGCAAGGTATAAGAAAACCATCCTTGGAGGATACCCCAACAACGTGAAGGGGTGAAAAAGCAAATTCTTCTTTGCCTTTGGGGATAATTAGGAGCTCTCCGACGATGAACCTCAGGAGGGAGTGCCAAGGGTTCTGAGGTCATGGAACATTCCAGGTCAGTTTTTATTCTGCCAATGATTTTGGTATATTTATTAATAAAATTGGAATTAACATGATGGATATCTTTTCAGATAAACGCTGCAATGATCTGCCCACATTGCTCGGGTATGAGCATGAATTTTTTGACGAAATTTCAAAATCGATGGCAGAACATGGGCGCTTTATGGTCCCCATGCTTTTCAAAACCAAGGCATTTCATCGGGTTTTCTGCTTTCCCGGACCTATGGCATCTGGGACAGAGGGCGAGCAGCCTCACATGTCATCAACGTCGGGTGAAGCGAGTGAGTCCCGCCCTTCTCGTGGTGAATACCTTCATCAAGACTGCCATCCCCGAGACGACTCACTAGAATACCTAGGGACTGTTAGGAAGGAACTGAGGAGGATTGTACCTCATATCCCAGACCTGAATTTGTTAAGATGGTCGGGGGGGGGGGGGGAATTCGAGACCCTATCTTAGAATTTTGTTCGACTTTGGGATCGAGCTCGGACTCGACATCGGAATCCTGGTTGGATTCTGAGTTACCTCCTGAGCTTAAATCGGATGGTATAAACCCTTACTATTCTTGTTGGTTATTCTTTTCGTGTCTGATGTTTGTTTTTTTATTTTGCAGCTATGTCCAAGAGGATTAGCCTAAAGAAGCTCGGCTAGAAAATCCGCTCCCATTAAGGGAGTGGTAATTGGCGAGAAGCGCCCGATGCAAGAACCTCCCACCTTGCCGAGCAAGAAGGCGAAGTCTGGGGATGATCCCAAAGGAAAAGGGCACGCCCCCACTCCTGAACCCAAAAAGAAGTCTGGTCCAGTAGACCATCCTGGGGCCACTACCTCTTTTAGACCCAAGGAGGGGAGTTCGCCTTTGTTGGGTGTTGTCCTCGGTCCAAGGGTCTCCATTCTGGGGAGCCCTTCCGTGGCTGAGAAGATCCTCCGAGGATTAATCCCTCCTACAGATCAAGAAAAGGTGGGGCAACTATCTTTGGACCAGACTGCCTCAAAGTTTTTTCAGGCCCTCGGTCAGGTATTATTTCGATACTAACTTCCGATTGTTTTATCCTTGTTAAACATGCTCGGTTTGATCTGATAAGATTTGTTTGTAGCAGCCGCTTGTGTTCGGATCTTCGTTGGCGGTCAAAAGCAGGGAAATCGTCAAAGAGGCATCCCTTCAACAAGGCGAGCTGCCTCTTTGGACACTGAAGTTTCCCATCTCCAGAAGTTATCCGCCGATCTGGAGTAGTAACTGGCCGAGGCACGAGCTCGGGAGCAGTAGGTCGGCGACGAGTTTGCCAAATTAAAGGATGAAAGGGGCACCCTTGCCGACAGTCTGGGAAAGGCTGAGATTTTGGATGCGGATTTGAGGGAAAGAGTTGACCGCTCTGGAAAATTGGCTGTCAAGGAATTTAAATCCTCGTCGGATTTCTCCGAGGCTGTTAAAAGCGCTTCCTCAAAGTATTTTGGCGAAGGATTTGATTTCTGCAAACGACAACTTCGCCGCCATCATCCCGACCTTGCTATAGACTTAGAGGAGATAGGTCTCGATCTTGACCTGCTCGCCGAAGAGAACGAGGAAGCAGAAGGGAGGAAATTGAAGAAATTGTTGAAAAAAGAGATGCGAATCCTCAGGGCGACGCAAATCCTCAAGGCGACGACAACCCTCCCCCTTTACCATGATGTAATTTGACTGTAATTTTTTTTTTTTAAATTTCGCGTTAATGAATATTACTTCAATTTTGGCGATGTGAGCAACTTTCATTCGTACTTAGTTTTAATGAATATTACTTCAATTTTGGCGATGTGAGCAACTTTCGTTCGTACTTAATTTTTGAATTTATGTCATTTTACAATATTGGCGACCTTGAAATTGGCAATCAAGATGCCTCGGTCATCTTATGATGAACTGGCAACCTTGAATTAGGCAATCAAGATGCCTCCATCTTACGATGAACAAGCGATCTTGCTTTAGGCGATCAAGATGCCTCCGTCATCTTACGATGAACTGGAAACCTTGAATTAGGCAATCCAGATGCCTCCATCTTACGATGAATTGGCGATCTATAATATTGGCGACCTTGAATAGGCAATCAAGATGCCTCCGTCATCTTGCAATGAACTGGCGATCTTGAAATTAGCGATCAAGATGCCTCCGTTATCTTATGATGAACTGGCGATCTTGAAATTACCAATCAAGATGCCCCCGTCATTTTGCAATGAATTGGCGATCTTGAAATGGGTGATCAAGATGTCTCCGTCATTTTGCAATGAACTGGTGATCTGAAAATTGGCGATCAAGATGCCTCTATTATCTTATGATGAACTGGCGATCTTGAAATTGCCGATCAAGATGCCACCGTCATTTTGCAATGAACTGGCGATCTTGAATTTAGCGACCAAGATGCCTCCATCATATGATGAACTGGCGATCTTGAAATTGGCGATCAAGATGCCTCTATCATTTTATAATAAACTGGCGATCTTAAAATTTGGCGATCAAGATACCTCCGTCATTTTATAATGAACTGGCGATCTCGAATTTAACGACCAAGATGCCTTTGTCATCTTATAATGAATTGGCGATCTTGAAATTTTCGATCAAGATGCCTCTGTCATTTTGCAATGAACTGGCGATCTCGAATTTAAAGACCAAGATGCCTCCGTCATCTTATGATGAACTGGCGATCTTGAAATTGCCGATCAAGATGCCCCCGTCATTTTGCAATGAATTGGCGATCTTGAAATAGGCGATCAAGATGCCTCCGTCATTTTATAATAAATTGGCAATCTTGAAATTTGGTGATCAAGATGCCTCCGTCATTTTATAATGAACTGGCGATCTCGAATTTAGCGACTAAGATGCCTGTCATCTTATAATGAACTGGCGATCTTAAAATTGGCGATCAAGATGCCTCTGTCATTTTGCAATGAACTAGCGATCTTGAAATTTGGCGATCAAGATGCCTCCGTCATTTTATAATGAACTGACGATCTTGAAATTGCGATTTTTATCCTGTAATTGGCAATAACTGAAATAAACTGGAGAAGTTTTATTACTTGAAATAATCTGGCAATCATTACAATTGTTCTGCCCAGGCGAGCTGACTAAACGTTATTGATAATATTTTTTCAGATGTTCGGCATTCCAAGGATGGGGGAGCGCCTTCCCGTTCATATCTTCAAACCAATAAGTCCCCGGCCTAGATACCTTGATGACCTTATAAGGGCCTTCCCATGTTGGGCCTAGTTTCCCTACGTTTGGCTCTTTAGTAGATAGGGTAACTTTTCGTAGGAATAGATCGCCAAGTAAGAATGACCTATATTTGACTCTCTGATTGAAATATTTGGCGACTTGATGTTTATAAGCTGCTTGGCGTATGCTTGCTTGCTCCTGTTTCTCATCAAGGAGGTCGAGGTTGAGTCTCAGCTTGCCTTCATTGCTATCCTTATCAAAGTTTGAAGTTCTAAAACTCGGCATTCCGATCTCAACGGGTATCATCGATTTAGTTCCGTAAACCATGGAGTAAGGCATTTCACCAGTAGGAATCCTGCTAGTTGTGTGATATGCCCATAATATGCTCGGTAGGTCCTCTACCCACTCACTTTTGGATCTCTCCACTCTCGTTTTTAAAATTCTCAAGATGGTTCTATTAGTAACCTCGACTTGGCCATTGGCTTGGGAGTGACTAGGCGAGGAGAAATGATGTGATATGGCGAGATTCGAACAAAATTGGCTGAATCCATCATTATCGAATTGCCTGGCATTGTCCGAGATGAGAACCTTGGGAATTCCAAATCGGCAGACGATACTTTTCCAAACGAAATTCCTTGTATTCTTCTCGGTGATTTTGGCTAATGGCTCGGCTTCCACCCATTTGGTGAAGTAATCAATGGCGACGATCAAGAACTTTTTCTATAATAGAGCTTGAGGCAAAGGTCCCAGTATATCTATCCCCCATTGGGCGAATGGCCATGGGCTGGTAATCGGCACCATATCAGTATGGGGAAGGTGGTTAGATGGTGCAAATCTCTGGCATTTGTCGCACTCTCTGGTGTATGTTGTTGCATCACGTCCCATCTGGGGCCAGAAGTAGGCTTGGCGAATTGCTTTTCGTACTAGTGATCTCGCTCCCGAATGATTTTCGTAAATGCCCTCATGGATTTCCCTCATCACATAATTGGCTTCGTCAGGTCGGAGACATCTTAGGAGAGAACCTGAGAAAGATCATTTATATAAAATCCCATGAAGTAGGCAGAACCTTGCAGATCTATAGCGGATTCGGCGAGCTTGAAGTTTATCTGTTGGTAGTGTGCCGTTCTAGAGGTATGGGATGATCTCATCCATCCATGTTGGATCCGTTTTCGTTGGACAGACGAGTTTGGCGACCTCAATACTTAATTTGGACAGGAATTCCAAGGGTATACTTTTGTCTGATATGAAATCAAAAGTTGAAGCAAGATTGGCTAGGGCATTAACTTTTCTGTTTTCTTCTCTAGATATCTGTTGAATGGTGAAACTTTTGATTTTCTGAGTTAAGCTTTTGACTTCATCTAAATAAGCTGCCATCCGTACGTCCTTGGCGAGGTAATCTCCTTGAACTTGGTTTGCCACTAGTTGTGAATCACTGTAAGCATCAATTGATTTGACTCTTAATCTAGTGGAGACCCATAATCCGGTGAGGAGTACTTCGTACTCGGCTTCATTGTTGGTGACTTTAAACCCAATCCGTATAGCATATTCCATCTGTTCACCTGCCGAGGTTTGGAGAATAAGGCCTGCACCACATCCGTGTTGATTAGATGATCCGTCTACAAATAACTTCCATTTCTCAAGCTCTTTACCCGAGCTGCCGAGGTCCTTGTCTGAGCTATCGAGGCCCTTGTCTAAGTTTGGAATCTCTTTCTCCGAGAGGACTTTCGGATCGGTTTCATGAGTGGATTCGGCCACGAAGTCGGCTAAGGCTTGGGCTTTTATCGCCGTTCTTGGTTTGTAGTCAATATGAAATTCGCTCAACTCAATTGACCATTTTAGAAGTCTTCCCGAGGTATCTGGTCATTGGAGGATCTGCTTTAATGGTTGATCAGTCAGCACGGTAATGGGATGGGCTTGAAAATAATGGCGAAGTTTTCGAGCAGCGATAAGAAGAGCGTAGGCGAGCTTCTCTATCATTATGCATCTGTTCTCAGCATCCATCAAGACCTTACTAACATAATATACCGGTTTCTGAACTTGGTCCACTTCTCGGATGAGCACGGCACTTACCGCAGTGGGCGAAATGGAGAGGTATACGAACAGTTCTTCGCCCGTGGTCGGCACCACAAGCAGAGGAGGTGATTCCAGATACTTTTTGAGCTATTGAAACGCTTCCTCAAGTTCTTTTGTCCACTACAAATTTTGATTTTTTCTTAGGATTTTGAAGAACGGTAAACATCTGTCCGCTGACTTGGAAACAAACCTGTTGAGGGCGGCAATTCGCCCAGTTAATTGCTGAATTTCATGGATATTTCTGGGCGAGCTCATTCTGAGTAAAGCTTGAATCTGGTCCGGATTTGCTTCAATCCCTCGTTTGGTTACCAAGAATCCTAAGAATTTTCTGGACGATACGCAAAAGATACATTTGGAAAGATTTAACATCATCCGGTGTTTTCTTAGAATGTTGAGAGCTTCTTCAAGGTGGGCGATGTGGTTGTCTTCTTCGAGGCTCTTGACGAGGATGTCGTCTATGTATACTTCCATGGTCTTTCCAATCAACTCTTTGAACATCTTGTTCACTAATCTTTGATATGTAGCCCCAACATTTTTGAGACCAAATGGCATGACCTTGTAACAGTACAATCCTCGTTCCATGATAAATGAAGTCTTTACTATGTCGGGAGAACATCTTGATCTAATGATATCCTGAGAAGGAATCCATGAAACTAAGAAGCTCGTGCTTAGATGTGGCGTCGACTATTAAATTAATTTTTGGCAAAGAGAAACTGTCTTTTGGGCACGCCTTGTTGAGATCAGTATAGTCAACGCATACTCTCCACTTCTCCCCCTTTTTAGGGACGACGACGACATTGGCTAGCCATTCCGGGTAATGGGCTTCCTTGATAACCTTAGCCTTGACGAGTTTGGTAACCTCTTCGTTAATAACTCTGAGTTGCTCGGGGGCAAATTTCCTTCTCTTCTGGCGAACTGGAGGATTTCCTGGATTGGTATATAACTTATGCATAGCGACTTGGGGATCAATACCCGGGACGTCGCCCTGTGACCAGCCAAAAACATCAAAGTTTCTTTTTCAGAATTCCACTAAAGCACTGCGCAATTCGTTGGTAAGTTCAGTTCTGATCATAACGTGGCGATCAGGATATTCCGGATGTATGGAGATCGGAGTAGTTTCTTCAAGGGGTTTGGTGTTTTCAGTTTCTCGGGGATCCATCAAGACAACCTGTTCTACCTCATCCCTCAGAGATTCCATCTCTCCATCGTTGGTCGGTAATTGCTATTGGGTATTTGGTGCTGGGGACGGTTCAATCTTCATAGCTGAAATAAAATATTGTCTGGCCACTTTTTGATCGCCCCTTACTTCGCCCACCCCTACTGAAATGAGAAACTTCATTTTCAGGTGGTAGGTTGAGGTGATCGCCCTAGTCCTGCCTAGGGTTGGGCGACCTAAAATTGCATTGTAGGGGGAAGGGCAATCTACCGCGATGAAGTCTTGCCAAACAGTAGTTTGGCGAGACTTTGTTCCCAAAGTCACTAGCAACTTAACCCATCCCAGCAGATGAGTCACATTTCCTCCGAAGTCCACCAAGGGTGTTAGGAAGGGATGCAATTTATCAAGCCCTATTTTTATCTTTTTGAATGCCGATATGAACAGGACGTCAGCTGAATTACCATTATCAATCAAGATTCTTTGGACGGTAAAATTGGCGATGATGGCCGAAATGACCAAGGCATTGTCATGAGGTAAGTGTAGACCTCTCAAGTCATTGTTGTTGAAGATGATTGGTGGGTGAATATCAGCCATTGGCGAGGAGAGGTTATATATTTCTTCGAACACCCTACCTGCACTTCTGACATGCCTTTTTCTGGACGAATTCGAGCTTCCTCCTGATCCAAACCCGTCGTGGATTACTTGTATGTCTCCAGCAGTAGGTCGGTTGTCGCCGTATCTTCTCTCTGGTGAATTGGGGGGAGGGCGATCACTCACATACTTTCTCAAATACCCTCGTTTGATAAGGTTGGCTATTTGCTCCTTCAAGTAAAAGTAGTCTTTTGTGTTATGGCCATGATCTTGATGAAACTCGCAATACTTATTCTTATTCCTCTTTCGAGGATCAGTTTTGATTTTCGAGGGCCATTTGACGAACTCTTCATGCTTAATCTCTGTAAGAACTTGGGCAATAGGAGCATTGAGCGGGGGTAACACCAATTCTGTGCGGTGAGGTGGGGTACGAGGTCGCCTGTCATTGGTCCATTTTGAGTCTCGATTAGGCTTCTTGCTCCTCGGTTCATCGTCCATGTAATCAGATCGCCTTGCATCAAGCTCTTTTCTTTTATGGTCATCTTTTCCTTTTCGCCTTCGTTTGGCTTCGGCCAGTTCCTCCGCGGCGATGTACTTGTCAGCTTTACTTTGGAGAATGGACAACGTCTCTGGAACATTTTTGGATAGAGAATCGAATAAGGGACCTGGGCGAAGTCCCTCCATCATTGCCATGACGACTACTTTGTCACTGGGATCTTCAACTTGTAATATGGCCTGGTTAAGTCGTTTCACATAATCCTTCAGGTTCTCCATTTTCTTCTGGTGGATGGTGAAAAGGTGCGACGCGTTTTTCTGCCTGATCCTACAGCTCATGAAATTGGCGACGAAAAACCTGCTCAGATCACCAAATGAATCGATGGTTCCAGGAGATAACTTCCGGAACCACGACTTCGCCGAC
Source organism: Actinidia arguta var. hypoleuca (assembly GCA_030159115.1). NCBI lineage: Eukaryota > Viridiplantae > Streptophyta > Magnoliopsida > Ericales > Actinidiaceae > Actinidia > Actinidia arguta. The sequence continues at coordinate 16,445,896 of BRYE01000005.1, read as the reverse complement.
CCCTTCACTGTAGTAAAAAAAGCTTTGCACATGACTTCGTCCGAGTACCCTTGGAGATACATCAGATTTTTATAAGAATCCAGGTGATCCATAGGATATGTTTTGCCCTCGTAGATCCTGAGCTGAGTTGGTAGTTTGAATCTGGATGACACATTGGCTCTCATTATTCTTTGGGTGAAAGGTGGTTCAGTTTGTCTAATCAAAGCGTCTACGGTTATGAGGGCACTGGTCCCCGTGTTGATGGCGTTTAAGCGGGCGTCCAAATCCCTAATCTTCTGAGAAGTGAATATATCTTAGTGCCCTAGTTCTTGATGGACCCGACGAGGAGACCTACCACGCCTTACCTCTTCGCTTTCCAGCCCTGGCGTCTTGCTGGATGATGATTCTAGCGATGGCCTCCTTTCTCGTTGAGGGCGAGGACTAGGAGAATGAAGGCGCCTGTCTTGCCCAGTACTATGGTGACTTTAAGATTCGTTCCTTGATAGATGAGAACGACGAGGAGCTGGAGGTGGTGGTAGGCGATTATTCGCAGTGAGGTGCTGTATGAGGAGGGCGTTATTTTCGTTCATGATTCTCATCTGTTCGGCCATCCCGCGTATCTCATGATGAAGACCCTCTAGATCTTGAGCTTGGCTAGCGTTAGCCATCGGATGGGCTCTGTTATCTAGAGGGTTGCTGGTGCTTGGTCTGGATAATAATCGGCTGCGCAGGTACATAGGATAAAGAACTTTTGTTCCCACAGACGGCGCCAAACTATTGTGGTAAAAATCTAAGAGAGTAACCAACAGTCAGAATTGCTCCTCGGCTTCGGTGCTGGACCTCGGCTAAATTGGGGCGATCTGCACAGCAATAAGCAAAAGTAATCGGCCGGGGTGAGGCCGCTCAAAATCCCTCCGGCGTATGAATCAGACCAAGGCGATCAGGAGAATATTATAGGCAATGTGGGCGAGCACAATAATAAATGTGTGGGGTGCCTGTGTTGAGCGTACCTTTTTATTGTGGGGGAGCGGCCTTTATATAGACGGAGTATTGAGCCGTGTCAGTGACTCATGGCGAGTTCCTCGGAAGGATAAGCATGGGAGGATATCCCAATAAAATTTGGAGACTAATATGAGGATGCCATCTGGTGAGCAATCCGTATTCTCAGGTGTTGTAATGGAGGTGGAGAGTATTGGGGACAGTTCTCTTGTAAAGGTGGAACTCTTCATGGAGGAGGACTCCAATTGGGCAGAGGAGTAACGGAGGAGGAGTCTTATAACAATAGACTTCTAATGGAGATGGAGTTATTTTGGAGAATCAAATCTGTGTGGAGACGTTTCTGCCTCAAGCGAGTTGAACCACCTCGCCTAATGACGATCTAGATGAATTGTTTTGTATAGATGAAGTGGAACCCGTTTTGTTATTAATATGAGGCGACCGGAAAGATGAGTCTGGAACCTTAGGGCGACGTGCCTTGCTCGGAATACATTTAGATTTAGACCTCGTCCGAATTATCCCACATCACCTATAATGGTAGATTAAGATTGATACCTTGGGGTGATTCTATTTGAAAACTGCTACGGCCAGATTTTGTATTTTGTATTTGATGCTTATGGTTACCCCACAGTTTTTGAAATAGCATTGATTTGCTTTATTTTTAAAATTATTATCAAAATTATCTACTAGAACTAATTTTTTTGATAAAAATACCAAGATTGCCTTTAAAATTAAATATCATAATTTGTTTCTTAACACACTAATTAAAATGAATAAACATTCTTTTTTTCTCAAAACAAAATTTATTTATAAAATAATCTATTTTATTTATTTTTATAAATAAGTAATTTTTTTTAAAAAATTAATCCAAACTATTTTTTTTTAAATAATCCTAATCAAAACGTACTTAAAAAGTAAATCTTTGTTATTCAAATTCATTACAAAACTAATGGCAATCTTGAGAAAAAATATGAAAGCTAAAAAATAAGGACAACCTTGTAATTTTTTTCAAGATATTAGTCCAAGATTGAATCTTGATAATAGTTTTAAATGTAAGAAATGACAGTATTATTTCAAAAATATAAAAAATATTATTTTTGTCAAAAACTTTAAGGGAGGTCAATGAAAGTTACCAAAATAAAAAAAATGGGTTTAAAGAGATTTTTTTGGGGTTCAGATAGAATTTTCCCTAATATATTATCTTTTTTTAATCGGGTAATTTCATTGACCTCCACTATGATTTCTAAAAAATACAGTCACCATTCCTGTAGTTTTTAAAATAGTATCGACTTCTCTTATTTTTAAAATTATTATCAAGATTCTTCATAAAACTAATTTTTTTAAAAGAATAACAAGGTTGACATCATGTTTAGGGCTTTCAATTTTTTTCTCAATACACTAATTAAAACAAATAAACATTCTCTTTTATCAAAAAATAATTAAGAACAAACTTTATTTTTTTAATTATTTTTAGATTAGAAACGCTTAAAAAGTAAAATATTAATACTAATTTTTAAAAAAAATCTTATTGATAATTTTTTATATTTTTGAATATATTTTATCATGAGTACTTAAAAAATAAACTTTTTGATCAATTATTTTTAAAAACTTTCTTAGAGATAAAAATTAAAAATAAGATAGTTTACAAATAAATGGTATTTTTAGAAGAAAAATAATATTTATTTATTTTAATTTGTGTATTGAGAAAGAAAATTGAAAGCCTTAAACATAAGGTCAATCTTGCTATTTTTGCACAAAAACTAGTTTCAAGGAGAATCTTTATAGCGGTCGTATTGATTTTTGTATGCCAACATATTCAAATATTTTATTATTATTTAGAATGAGAATTTATTATATCATACATTGGATGTTGTTCTTATATATCACGAGATGATATGTCCCTAAGTTATCTAGAGATACTATAAATATCAGAAATTGAGATTTACACACGGGATATTAATCATTGATCCTAGTACCTTTATTTAGTTCGTAGTTGGTGATGAGTTTGGACGTATCATCTGCGAAAACTATAATACTTTTAACTTCTATATGATATGATGTTTTGTCTCTACCATCAGAGTAAGTGACTCTTGGTTAAAGTATTTGTGTGTTATAGAATGCACTTAACCGGATTGTCATAAAATAGTAATTCATATAAAACTGTCATTTAATGATAAAATTTTACATACGCTATATGTAATTGATTCTTAATTTTGAAAGAATTGTAAACTTAAGTTCTTGATATTGATCACTTTGATTTACCAATGAGAGAGGCTAATTGAGGTCAACACCTTGATATCTTAGGTGGTCATTGTTAGGTTTATGGGAATAATTCAAGATAGAATCCTACTCTCTCCTAGAATCTCACTCTCTTCTAGGAGAGAATAAGTATCATTTGTGAGTTAATTAATTAATTTTAGTTATTAAAATTCGAATTCGGTCTCAAATCCTTCGACTGCGTCGTGAGTCTTAGATTCGAAAGATTTAACTTTTAAAACCAATTGTTCATTCAATCTTTAATTTCTAAAATAAATCTAATTGTTATAATCATGGTCGTGCATTATCGATTTGCACAATACATATACTGAATCTAACTCATGTATAAACGTTACAAGGTAGTGTATATACTGAGTATGGTATTCATGCATAAGCGTTACCGAACATAATAGGATGTTTAAGTTTTCAAAAGTATTTAGAATGGAGAAGAAGAAGAATAAATATCAAGAAGATCAAAATAGTAAAAATAATTTACCTCCATTGTTCATCCACGATCCCCAATCAATCTTCACAATCGATCCCAAGTTGAGAAAATTAGCCATACATGGCTATGAAAAATAAATAAATATTTATCAAAAATATTCTGAAATATTTAATCTAAACACGAATAAATAAAATTGGATATCTTAATTAATGATAAAAAAATTATAGAAAAATATGCGTAATTGGACAAAATCGTAAATTGAATTAAACAAACTTTAAATTTAATGTAATCAACTACAAACTTATTGAAAACTATGAATCTGTAAGCTAGAAAGTTGTAAAAATTCTAGAAATAACGTGCCTCCGTTCATAAAATAAAAGATATATATATATATAGAGAGAGAAAGAGACATCATAGTTCAAGTCCTAGTAGGATTAGACTTACAGCTCAGAATTCCTTCTTAGCTTTCGAATGCTATAAAAGGCATTTGAACGCCCAGGAAATTTTTTCCTTTCATGGTTCGAACGCTGAAACCCCTTGTTTTTACACCATTCCAACGCTAAAGTCAATTTTCTAGCTTTTTCTTCTTGGCGTTCAAACGATCATTGTTGGCGTTTGAATGCCACAACCTGTGATAGATTTCTTTAGCTTTCCAAGTGTATGTGCGTTCGAACTTTAAATTTTTGCATTCAAACCCTAAGGCCAATGACCGATTTTTTTAAATTTACAACTCTCTGTGCGTTAGAACGCTGCACAGAGGTGTTCAAGCCATACTTTGACCATTCTTCCTTTCAACATTAAAACGTTAATTCCCTTTGTATTTTTGGTGTTTGAACGCAAAACACATTTGCCTATTTTTCTTCGCAGCATTCAAACGCTGGTTTGTACCTGGAGTTGGGTGTTCGAACGCTCAGTATAAATTTAGTCTTCTTGGACTTTTTTCTCCTCTTTCTTCTCAGTCTATTTCGAAGCTCTTAGAGTCCATATCTCGCGATGCTCGTTAGATGTGAACTTGTATAACTTTGTGAGATCTTTCCAATAGCGAATCCTTCATTCCATTCCAAATCGCAATTGAAAAGTTTCACAATTCCTGAGACAAATCCTGACAACGGCCTTTGATATGCATGCCCGCACTTTGAATAACTTTTATGGCTCCAAATTCTCTTCTTTATCAATATTTATCTACAATAGACGCAAATACGACTTTCAGTACAAAACACAATATAAAGGGTATAATTAACATAATCTAAGGCTAACTTAGGTCAGTTTAATGGCGTTTAGACTGTACTTACGTAGTCCAATCAGAAACCTAACCTAGTTGACTGGAGATCCCAAGATCTAGGTTTAAAAGGGACAACTAAATAATGGTGTACTCAGTGGTATAAGCACATGTGGTAAAAAGGGTAAAATATTTTTTGACTTACCTATTCCTATAAAGTAAAAACGTTCTGTCTGTATGAGCAATTAGGTTGAACATAGTTTTTAATGACACTTGTATATTGAAATATTCAAGTGGGGTATTGCAGAGTACTTTTAATAAGATGTCACATATGTGAGTGTGGATTGAGGTCATTCCTATGAGAATTTTTGGCTGAATTCTGTAGAGCAGTCATGAAACCAGGTATTTTTCAGGGCCAAAATGAACACGACTATGAGAACCAAAAATGTTCAAAGGTTTATCGTGTGCATATTGTTGCCTTGGTTTACACTCAAAGTTGGACAGTTTAAGGGCATCATGTTTTATTGTTTGGCGAGTAAATCCGATAATATGTCACTAAAGAAGGTTCAAGGCCGAAATGTACCTTTACTAATGCAGTAATTTTCCATTTTTCTCTCTCTTAGAATGTACAATGTGTTATAAACACACTTTGGGATTAAATTTGACCAAGTTTCATACACTAAATTTGAT
>BRYE01000005.1:16417811-16420311 GCA_030159115.1 Actinidia arguta var. hypoleuca | reverse complement strand
TAAAAAATCAGATTTATTTTAAAAATTAAAGTTGGTAAGAACAAGTGATTTTAAAATCTAAATCTTCCGAATTTAAGACTCACGACGTAGTCGAAGGATTTGAGTTTTACGAACCCTGCATTGGAATTCTAAGAAATTCGATTGGTTGGATTGATCGATTCTGAGTCTTTTTAATATAAATTTTAAATCAATTTTTATTGCTTTCATAATTTAGATTTAGTTTAATCAATCAATCCAAATACACGATTTTTATTTTTCTCTTTTTGAAGCATTAGTTAGAATTACGTTATGATTACATCGTAGTGTTTTTAGTTATTTTGCGTTCACCTTGGCACTGCTCCTCGTGGGATCGATACTCGTACTTCGAGTTTATTACTACTTCGCGACCCGTATACTTGCGGTAAGAAATTCATTTCTGGAGCGAAGACAGTGGTTCAACTCAAACATAACAATTTGTGTGATCCCTAAAATACGAGGACATACAAGTGTAATGCACACAAAAAGCACGTAAAGTCTAATCAATCCTCCAATCTCCTCAGAAATATCAACTTTGTTGCCCACAAAGCAAGTAATCTATCCCAACTGAGCCTCCAATCTCCGTACGCAAAACAATACCACCAATAAGCAATTAGTACAGAGCCTAACCACCTCTACATCCGCCTCTTATCTAAATGGATGCCTAGATGATGTAGAACGGATAGCTCAAGTCTTTCTTGACCAACGAGATCATATTAAACCCGCACGTAGAAAATCGAGAAAGTAGGAAAGTGATAGTAGGAATCACCGGCACTGATGGCGCAATGGCGTGAGACTTGGTGATTTGAATGGAATCGTCAATAGGATCAAAACTTATACCTTTGGCCGTGAGTCCCGTTGATTTTCAAGAAATTTCCATCGTTTGGTAATTTTGTAATTTTTAGTAATTATTGTTTTAGGTATAACTTTTAATTTAAAAGTCAAAATAAGATCCCATTTGTTGGGGAATATTTCCTAAGTAAAGTAGGAGTTGATTTAGGCATTAACTCATTTTTTGTTGTTATAATTTTCCTTATTTTCTTGCCTAATTTTCATGCTTAACGCGAATTAGGATTTCTAGTTAATTATTTAAACGTCTTGTAGCCTAAAAGGCAATCCAATTTTTTATCAATAAAATTTTAGAGAATTTTCTCTTTATTTCTTGTGGATTCAAGGAACTCTAGTGAATTCTAGGTTTATTTTCTTGAGATAGATGTGTTTTGTCTCTGGTGACATTTCGCCTGTGTCACACGACCCTTAAAAAGAAAAGAAAAATAAATAATCCTAAAAACTAACAAAAAAAAATGGAACAAGGTTACCGATATGGCTTGAGCCGTTGATTTTCTTGTTGTAGTATATGAATGGCGAAACAGTCCGCTGGATTTCGCGTGGACGAAGGTTTGTGTTCAAGCATGCCTCTTGCGGTCCCTTTTAAACTTTATAAGAAGTATAAGCTAGGATTAAGTTATGATTGAGTCAAAGTGTTTAATTTCTTCTATTCATCTTGTCACTGCTCCTCGTGGAACGATAATCGAACTTTGAGATTTTATATTACTTCACGACTCATATAAAATCTCGAAGTTCGAGTATCGTCCCACGAGGAGCAATGACAAGATGAATAGAAGAACTTAAACACTTTGACTTAATCATAACTTAATCCTACCTTATACTTCTACAAAAGAAAAAATAAAAATCTTGTATTTGGTATTGATATATTTAAACTAAATCTAAATTATGAAAACAACTAAAACTGATTTAAACTATATAAGAAAAACAATAACTCAGAACCAATTGATCCAATCAATCGGGGGTCCCAGAATTTCAATGGAGGCTTCATATAACTCAAATCCTTCGACTACGTCGTGAGTCTCAGATTCAGAAGATTTAGCTTTAAGGCCAATGGTTCTTTCAATATTCAACTCCTAGAATAAATAGAGTTGTTATAATTAAGGATGTGCATCATTGATTTACACAGCACATATACTGAATCCAACTCACATAAATGTTATAAGACAATGTTTATAACTGAGTATGGTATTACGCATAAGCGTTACAAAACATAATACTAAAAATATCTAGAACGAAGAAGAAAGAAAAAAGAAAAAGAATCAGGAAGATATAACGGTGCAATCAAAGTAACCTCCATTATTCATCCTTGATTCCCAATCGATCTTCACAATCAATTTCGAGTTGATAAATTTAGCCAGTTATGGCTAATGAAAGCAAATAACTATATATTTTAAACTTCATGGAATGTAAAATTTAGGTACAAACAAATAAAACTCAAATTCTTAAATTAATCACAAAAAAAATATAGAAAACTATGAATACTTGAATGAAATATTGAATTGAATTAATAAATCTTGAATTTGATGAAAGCGGTTACAAAAATATTAAAATTCGTAAGTATTCCTATTATTCTAGACTAAAAAGTATTAAAAATTCTAAAAATATCACGCCATATTTTACAGAAAATAGTAAATAT
>BRYE01000005.1:16402811-16405311 GCA_030159115.1 Actinidia arguta var. hypoleuca | reverse complement strand
CAAGAAGGCATGATTCCTTTTTTGGATCAAGCGGCGTACTTGCATGGAGGAGATGAGATAGGGAGGAGGCACGACACCAACTCCCTCAAAGACTAGCCCCGAAAGGTCAAAGGAATAGAACACAACTCACTTAAATTCACAATCAATGATGGCGCGGAGATAAGACAACCAATCCATTCCTAAGATGATATCAAAGCCATTTATATCTAGAGGTATGAGGCTCATGAACATAGGCACATCATTGACACAGATTTCACAAGAATTATAAACTCTATTGCATAGCATGGTATCCTGAGAGGACAATGACACTGATAAAACATACTCAAGGGGTACTAGGGAGGTGTGCAGATAATGCGCAAAAAGATATGAAACAAACGAATGGGTAGAACCGGAATCAATAAAGACGTGTGTAATTTAACCACAGACAAGGAGTATACCTGACACTACAGAGTGGTAGCGGGGGTGTTTCCTGGTACAAGGGCAAAAACTCGGCCTTACCATGGTTGATTTTCCCTTTTTGAACTTTGTCCTATGCTAGGATTCCCTTCTGACCTCTTCCTGATGTTCTCCCAGAATTGGGACATCTCATTTAACGATCTTTTGGAAATTATCACTCTTTGAAGAATTTTTTTATGGGTTGGTAGTCTTAATATTTCCACTTTATTTTGTATATTCATCGTAGTCCAGCTTCGAACTTCCTTGTATTGCGAGATTCTGTTGACACTATGTGTGGGGCATAATGCCACAACTCCATAAATTTGGTATTATACTCCACTACGGTCATCTTCCCTTGCTTCAAATTTAGAAACTTCATACTTTTTTGATCCTGGACCATCTCGAAAAAATACTCGTCATTGAACACTTTTAAGAATCTGGGCCACAAACATACTAGCTCCAACGACTTCTTCAATTGCCACCATACCAAGGTGGCTCCCTTAAAAGTAAACGTGACAAAGGTTACCTTCGACTATTCAGTGCAAGGTAAGACTTTGAACACCCTCTTGATTCTCAAGAGCCAAGACTCTACGGCCATGGGATCGGGAGTTCCATGAAAAGTTGAAGGCTTCAATTGGATCTATTACCCTTCCCATAAAAGAGCCTCTAGGTCATTTTTTCTTCTAAATACAATGTACAAGCAAGTAAGGGTTGATCAGACAAAGAGGATAAATAACATTCTTTAACTAATCTATCAATCATTTTAAATTAATATGACCAAGTCTTAGATGTCAAATGTACGTTGGATTATAAGAAAAGCCTTTCTTTGAAGTAACAAGTTTTGTGATTTATTCAATTTAGTGTCATGTATTTCATACATATTAGGAGTAAATAAATAAAGATTATCAACTAATTTTTTCAAGCATATAAACATCCATTTAATTTAATAAAAATAGTTTTATTAAATAAAATAGAACAAAGATAAAACTGAAATCAAATTTCTTCTATTACTAGGAATAAATAGACAGTTATAAAAAACTAAAGTTTTATTCGGAGGAAAAAATAATTTTCTTACTCCTACAGAAACTTCAACAATTTTTGCTTATGAGCCCAAGTGCAACATAACCTCACCATCACTTAACTTTCTGATTTTTAAAAATCCATAAAACGTGTTATAGATGTGATTAGTTGCATCGGAATGTACATACCATGAATTTGAAGTACTTGCAATTAAGCTTACTTCAGTAACAAGTAATTTGGTTATACCTGAGTCCTTTATCTGAGTCAGATAAGTTGGACAGTTCCTTTCCAATGACCCACACCCTCACAGTGAAAACACTTTCCTTTAGGTTTTGGATCATTCACTTTCTTCCCTTTACCAATGCCTTCGTTTGGATTTAAAATCATGTTGGGATTACTCAAAACTTTGTTAAAATATGTTCTCTCACTAGAGTTCTTTCATAAAAGCTCTCATGGCAATCTGCCTTGCAGGTCAACTTTTTTCTCCAAATATCTCTTTAAGGCTTAAGATCATATCCCTAGCTCTCAAATAATCTTTTAGTTGATGTTATAAAATAGAAGGCATTGGAGCTAAAATATACTAACGTGTCATCTCATCAGATTTAATCCATTTTTCATATCTTTCTATTTTTCAGTCTAGATTCATTGGCAGAGGGAAGATCTGGATGTTCCTTAGTTAAAATTGAAGGGAATGGTTCTTTACGGCGGAAACTATGGTTTTCATTTTTAGATCTTTAGTCATATAATCCTACAACGTCGATAAAGAGGGGATTTGATATACCTTATTGCTAAAAAATTACCTTATCGCTAAAAATTTCAACACTTTATTGCTGTATTTTTTTAGCAAATTCTAGCACTTTATTGTTAAAAATTTTAGCACCTTATTACTGCATATCTAAAGCAAATTCTAGCACCTTATTGTTAAAAAGTTCAGTAACTTATTGATGCATTTCTGGTGCAAATTTTAGTACATTTCTTTAGCAAATTTCAACACCTTATTTTTCTTAAAACCACGAAGACCTAGCCTATATATATATGACATGTG
>BRYE01000005.1:16380311-16382811 GCA_030159115.1 Actinidia arguta var. hypoleuca | reverse complement strand
GCTGATGTAGGTGTCGACACTACTTGCTTTCAGTTTCTTGAAATTTATGCACTGTCCTTTGGTGCTGATATAGGTCTCGACACTTCTCTTCTTTAGGATTCTGTTTTCAGCTACTGACATTTGGTGCTGCTACTGGTGTTGACACTTTCTTCCAAAAACTTCTGAATTTGAACACTGACGTTTGGTGTCGATACTGGTGTCGACACTTGGTCTTCAAAAGCCTTTAGTGAGTAGCTACTAACATTTGGTGTCGATACATGGTGTCGACACTTCTTCCTTCAGATTCTGGATTTGGTTACTGACTTTTGGTGTCGACACTTATACATTAGGTGTTGACACTTCCATCCAGAATGCGTTCCATCATTTCTTTGATAATCTAAGCGTTCAGTTGCTTTTCTTTCTTTATGATATGTTTCCATGTATTTGTATGATCTTTGTTCACTTTTATTCATTCAAGATTGATGAGTTATTCAAGTCTTTCACCGATTTGATCATTTTGGTTTATGGGCTCAAGGTGTCGACACATTAGAATAAGGTGTCGACACTTTCTGTTATAAAGTGTTTAAGAAGTTTTCTTTGATCAGTTGAGTTGTAGGTCGTTATGTTTCTTTGCTGCACGCTTAGTAAACATATTAAACACTAATAAACAGTTTTGTTATCATCAAAATCGAGGCTTGATTCAACAAACCGGAAGACCCATACTTGTAAAAGATTTATGAGGAGATAGAGGTGAATCTGAAGCTTGACTTCACCTTGCAAAATGGAGCTCTTGAGGTCTAAAGACCATTTGTGTGTTCCAAACATATGTGAGATTATGAGACAAGTTTAGAAAGAAGCTCATAATACAAAGTTCACGATACATCCAAGAGGAACAAAGATGTACCGAGGCTTAAAAAAGATATTTGGGTGGTCGGGAATGAAGAAACAGATAGCTGAATTTGTTTCACAATGCCTACAATGCCAATAAGTCAAGGCAGAACATTAAAGACCGGTAGGACTACTACAACCTCTACTGATACCGGAATGGAAATGAGAGCACATCATTATGGATTTCGTCGTCAGACTATCAAACCCGCCATGAGGCTGTAATGCCATTTGGGTCATTGTAGATCACCTCACTAAGTCAGCACATTTCTTACTAGTGAAGACTACGTATCCCTTATCGAAGTACGCAACCCTCTACATTGCGGAGATTATTTGACTTCACGGTACATTGATTTCGATAGTGTCAGATTGAGATTTAAGATTTGTATTAAAGTTTTGGAAAAGTTTGCAAAGGGCTTTAGACACCGAGTTAAACTTTAGCACTGTTTTCCATCCAAAGATGGACGGGCAATCGGAAAGGACCATATAGATTCTAGAAGATAGTTTATGACTATGCGTACTTGACTTTTAAGGAATTTGGGAAGCACACTTGCCACTTGTGGAGTTCACCTACAATAACAGGTTTCATGCAAGTATCAGAATGGCACCATATGAAGTGCTTTATGGAAGGAAATATAGATCTCCCGTTTGTTAGACCAAAGTTGGAGAATGACAAATTTTGGGACCAGAGGTTGTTCAATTGACTATTGACAAGGTCAAAGTAATTCAACAAAGACTTCAAACTGCCCAAAGTCACCAAAAGAGTTAAGCGGACGTTTGAAGGTGAGATTCATAGTTCGAAGAAGGGGATCATGTGTTCTTGAATGTATCTTCTTTCTAGCAGATAAATCAATTTGGTAAAAAAGGGAAATTAAAACTAAGATACATTGAACCGTTTGAAGTTTTTCAATGAGTTGGAACCTTTGCTTACCGCATTGCTCTTTCACTAGAGCTATCACACACTCATGATGTCTTTCATGTTTTGATGCTATGGAAGTATGTTCACGACCCCATACGTGTAATTAACCACTACCCCTTGGTCGTGAGTGAATATTTGAGCTACATTGAAAAATCGATCGAGATTTTGGATCGCCGTGACCAAGTTCTTAGGAACAAAGTCATTCCATTGGTGCGAGTCTTATGGAAAAATCATACATGGGAGGAGTCTACTTGGGAACGCAAAAACGAAATCCGAGAACGCTATCCCTTTTTGTTTGAATGATGACTTGTGTCGAGTTTGGGTACTTAGGGGGGAAGGATGTAATACCCCGAACCCATTAATTTTTTTTATTTATGTAAATTTTGACTTGTACGTTAGTTAGTGTGGGTTATTATTATTTCAGGGATCCAAGTGATCCATTTAGAGATAAAAATGTCATTAAAACCCTAGACTTAAGTTTATGGAAAAAAATCCTTCTTGGCATTCAAATGCTTAAACTTGTGACACTTTTTTGACTTTTTAGTGCATTCAAACGCTGCATTCAAATGCTAAAGCTTGTGACACTTTTGACTTCCCCATGCGTTCTAATGCTAAAGCCTGTGATACTTTTTGACTTCCCCTTGCGTTCAAATGCCAAGCAAAAGAAATAAAATATTTTCTTCTTAGCGTTCGAACGGCTCAATGGAGCGTTCGAAC
>BRYE01000005.1:16362811-16367811 GCA_030159115.1 Actinidia arguta var. hypoleuca | reverse complement strand
ACAGTGGCAAAAGGACTACCGTAAAAGTTCTGTAGAGTGACTTCTACTGGCCAACTCTATTCAAGGATGCCCATAATTTTTGTCAAACATGCAATAATAATAAGTGATGAGGGAACCCATTTCCTCAACCGACCCTTTGAGGCACTCATGCAACAATATTCTATCATGCACAAGGTGGCAATACCTTACCATCTACAAACTAGTGGCCAAGTGGAGATATCAAATCAGGATAAAGTATCATTAAAAAGACTGTAAGACTGAACTGAAAGGATTGACCACTACGGTTGGAAGATGCATTGTTGGCATACTATACTACCTACAAAACTCCCATTGGCATGTCCCCATATTGACTTGTGTTCGGTAAATCCTATCATCTATCGATCGAGCTAGAGCATTGGGCAAAGTGGGCCATAAAGAAGTTTAGCTTTGATATGGCCGCAGTCGGGTCTAATAGAAAACTCCAACTCAAAGAGTTTGAGGCTTTGAGAAATGATGCATATGAGAGTGCAAAGATTTACAAAGAAAGGACAAAAGCTTTCCACGACAATACACATTCGTCGTAAGTCCTCTGCGCCACACCAAAAAGTGTGGCTCTTCAATTCAAAGTTGTGTCTCTTCCCCAGTAAACTCCGGCCATGGTGGGATTGACCATTTGTTATCACACAAATCTACCCACACGTTGCAGTTGAGATTTAAAATCCATGTGATGGCCGAACATTCATGTTCAATGGCCAACGATTAAAGCCTTATGTGGATGGAATTTCTGATGGGTAGATAATCGAGTCCATCCAATATGTAGACCCGATATACCAAGATTAAGCATGCGTTGAGTCTAGCTGATGACGTTAAACTTAGTGCTTATTGGGAGGCAACCCAATTTTTGTTTCATAGTTGTTAAGTTACCAGTTGTCGATGGTTGTTTATACTACTTTGTAATGATGAGCTATACTTGGTATTTATTGGTTGATATAAGTGCAGGTACCTTTTACTTCAAATTGGGGGTCGTTTATCACTTTTCTGCCATGTACTTATTTCTTTGTTAGGTGATATTCTTCCTTCCCCGCCTATGTTCTTTTTATTAATTCTCATGTATTATTACCATTCAGGACAATGTTGTTCAAGTTAGGGGTGGGGTTACATATTGTGCTATTACTATTATTTAAGGAGAATCATCACCTGGTGAACATGTGCTCAAGATAAGCTTATTTATTTTAGTGACTCATTTTTCAATTTTGAGTGGCATAAACCATCACCTTAGTTTGAGTTTATTTTATGATTAAACTTGTGAAAATTATTTTGACATGGTTTCTTTAGCTTAGTCTCCCTCATTAATAATTGAATGGAATTTTGTCAGTTGATCTTATGTCCCTGCACGAGCACGTCAAATCTTTGGTTGATACAAATTCTTGAAACTGATTTGCATATTCTTCATGATACCTGACAAATTGAGAATCCTTAGAATACTTGGTATTTTTAATCATAATCATAATAATAATAAAACTTTGATTCGTAGCCTTTTTGACTCGAGTAAATAAGCCCGTAAGGGTATCTCTACACGTAATGCTTTAAGGCTATTTAGTCTGGATGTCATTGGCCTCAAGCTCATTACAAGGGTCATCTAAATAGCTTAAGGGATCAAAGGAAAGCAAAATAAAAAATAAAAATATTTAACTTTGATTTGTAGCCTTTTTGAATCGAGTAAGTAAGCCCTTAGGGGTGTCTCTACACTTTAAGCTCTAAGGCTATTTAGTCTGGATGTCATTAGCCTAAAGCTCATTACAAGGCTCATCTAGAAAGCTTAAGGGATCAAGGAAAATAAAAAAATATAATTTTTTTTTTTGATGAAAATCCATTTATTTTGAAAGGATTATCAAGGAGTTATGAGAAATTGAGGGTGCGTGAATCAGAATTGAGTTTGGTTGAAATTGTTGGGTGCAAAACACGACACGCATTGCATGTTACACTTTTCCATCTAGAGATTAATGTTTGGACTCTTCTTTAGTATTATGAATTATCAATGGTCGCTTGTTTAATCTTGTTAATGAATTCTTAATCTTGTTTGTGGCTGAAACAACTTCTATATTGATTAATTTGATATGAATTTGATTCGATTATGAGTTTAACTTGGCATAATGTTCGTGCAAAACAAAAATATTTTTGATGTTTGTGGGTATCATATCTGGAAAACCCTCACAAGACTATAACTTGTCCACTAGGGTCATCCTAGGGGTTTAAAGGCTTGTTGCATGCGCTAAATGCAATCGTGAAAACTAGAAAAGTGGCCTAGGATAGTTTAGTTTTATTTGTCTTTTTTGTTTCTCTGCTTTACTTGAGGACTAGTAAAGTGTAAGTTGGGATATCTGATAAGTGCCAAAATATGTATATTTAGGTCATCCAATTTACCTTTGTTTATTGGTTTATTTTGATTTATATTTGTGCTTATAGGTTTTATGGAATAAATTTCAAATTTAAAGTCAAAATTGCAAGTTTTAGGATTAAAATGAAGTGCACTTAGAAGTTCAAGGTAAAAATCTGGTCTTTTAGATAAATTATTTATCAAAATAAAGACTTATTTTTTTAATCACTAAATAAAAAATGAGTTATGAATCATGAGGGTTAGAATAATTAAGATTTGGTGATGATTAATTAATCCAACCCTAATTATTGATACCCAGAGAGAGGAGTTTTAATTGTGGTATAGAATAGCGAGGTAGATATTTTAGTTCTTTTGCTTTGGAGTGTAATTCAAATTATTTAGTAAAATTAATTTGGATTAATTAAATATCCTAAATTAAGTTACGAGATAACTATGACTTTTAGTATCTTAATTGAAGCCAAATTAGGGCTCCCTAAGATCTCTATCTTTATCTTAGTTGGAGACCTAACTTATATATATGACATGTGGGCTGCCAATCCTAATGATTTAATTCTTTACAAGATTTTTGGTAGAAAAATCTAAGAACCCACACTCTAGAAGGATTGACTAGGATTGACTAGGGTTTAGGAAACTTTAAAAACAAAGTCCTAAAGTATTTAGGACAAGGGTTTTATGAAAAATAAGATTTTGGAATTTTCAGCAATACGATGCCGAAATTTGCTGAATAAATGCAACAATATGGTGCTAGAATTTACTCTAGAAATGCAATAATAAATTGGTGGAATTTTAAGTAATAAGGTGCTAAAATTTATTGAAGAAATGCAGCAATAAGGTGTTGAAATTTGCTGAAAAAAACACAATAATAAGGTGCTGGAATTTACTTAAAGAACGCAACAATAAACTGCTGAAATTTTCAGTAATAAGGTATATCGAACTCCCTTTTTATCGAAATTATAGGATTACATGACTGAAGATCTGAAATAGAAAAATTTTAAAAACCTAGCTTCTGCTATAGAAAAATTGTTCCCTTCAATATTAGGGTTGAAGAAGTTCCTACAAGAGTTGGGTTTGGTGCAAGAAAGGTATGTGCTTCATTGCGATAGTCAAAGTGATATTCATTTGAGTAAGAATTTTACTTTTCATTCAAGATCGGAACATATTGATGTTCGATATCATTGGATTCGAGAAGTGATGGAATCAAATTCGTTGCAACTTGAAAAAAGAATACGGATTATAATCCGTCGGATATGATGACCAAGGCGTTATCTAAGGCCAAGCACGAGAAGTGTTGCATCATTGTCAGGCATGGTCAATCACTCCACCTAAGGGGAGAATTATTGGAGTTTTCCCCTCCATAGTGTTGTGAGGGACCCACTTAATTTGTTCAAGGTATTAATTTTTTGGTCAGCAGTTGCTAGGTTGTTTGAGAACAAGTCTCAAATATTTTTTGGAGTTAAACAACAAGAATTATTGATCAAGTTATTAGTGGAGGAAGTTGAAAGGTTTAGGGGGCTATTTTTTGTTCATTCACGTCGGTTTTAAAGACCTAAGTTTATGGCTAAGTGGGCACAACTTTTGCTCTGCTGCTTCTCTGCTGCAAATTTTCAGCACCCACTTCCGCCCAATTTGATATTTGTTGGTTGTTCCCCAGAGGCTTGAGTTCGAAGTTCTATTGTACTTCATCAAGGCTTCGGTTGTACTTCGTTTTGAAGAAATATTTCCTCTTATTTCCTCTTTCTTTTGACACCCTTAAGGGTGTTGTTTGTGGGACTTTTGTGTCTCGTTTGTACCCATATGTAATCCTCTTGGTAATAGCTGAATCGAACTTCGGTTCCATGGGCATTCCTCGATTTTGAGAGAACCACGTAAAATCTTATGTGTTCTTGTTACTTTATTTCTTTCTTAATTCATAATTGTGAGCGTGATTGGAATGGATTGGTGTTAATCTAAACATATATTTGTTAAGTTTCATTAGTGACGTTGTCTCTTTTCTCCACAACTATTAACTAAGAGAATAGTGAGATGGAAAAAGACCCGAGTTGCATCACTTGGTGATATGGATCATTTCTTCTTCTTGTCGATTACTTGTTTTGATGAAGTTTATATTTAGACGTCTTGTGGAGCTGTGGTACAACTTAAAATGTGTTTGAAAGGTATTACTAGCTGTTTGGTGTTTGGTTGTTTTCTTGCTACATATGAAATTTTAACTTGATTACGTTAAAAAAATAAAGAGAAAGCGGCAACGGTACATATCCCAAAAAATAGTGCATATGGTATGTTTTAATATAACATTAAGATAATGAGTTGTAACATTTACCATAACAGATCATAACAAAAAAAATCATAACTAGCATTCGCCAAATTAATCTTGACATGTATAACATTTACTGATCAATACCACTACCAAATTAATCACAACATTGTCATTTATAACATTTACTAATCAATACCACTACCAAATTAATCTTGGAAAAGTATCACATTAGTGAAGAGGGTATCACATTGGATCAAGGTTGTTAGAATCGGGATTTTACGTAGGACCAATGAGAAGCTTGCATGGACAGAATCATAAAATTGAATCGAGAATCGTAAGATTCTATTTTTTCATTAAAACAAATGGAAA
>BRYE01000005.1:16357811-16360311 GCA_030159115.1 Actinidia arguta var. hypoleuca | reverse complement strand
TTTATTGAACATCTTTATCGTCCTCACAATCTGAAAAAAATATTTTCTTTTTCTTTCTTGATTCCTTGCATTGATTACTTAAAATGATCAAAAATTTCTTCTTCACTTCATCAGGAACTTGGAGACATTGCATTAACTTCTAAGTGAAATGAGACATGCAAATAAAAAGAATAAAAACCCCCATAAGAAATAAAAATCCAGCAATATGAAAATCTGTCTATTACATAAACATGTAGAGAAAAAGAAGTAAATATAGATGAAAACAAAGATTGTTCATATTATGTGAAAGCAGCCATGGCAAGTCGATGGCATGTCAATGGAACGACAATTTGCCTAGCAATGGGCAGCCATGGCAAGTCGTTGGCACACATATTCCCAGCCATGGGGGCTGCCCCATTGCTGGGTAAATGTGTTTCATGGCTTCTGAATTTCTGGGCAAATGCGAGCCATGGTTGCTGAATTGCTAGGAAAATGTGTGCCAATTGCAGGGCAAATGCGTGCCATGGCTTCCCCATTGCTGGGAAAATGTGTGCATATATATATATATATATATATATATATATATATATATATATATATTTCGAATATTTTTATAGGTTACCCAAATAGAATAATGAAAAAAGTAGAAGAGATTTGATGAGTTCAAGAAGAGTGCAACCTATAAACAGTCTTTGATTTTCAAGCCCCAAGAGATTCTTCTATTCTTCAATTGCTTTTTGATTAAAGGACGTTAAGAGTTTTGGGCGCTTCTACCTGTTCCTGTAGTGAACGTTGAAACTGTGAAAAGAACACAGTAAATTTTGTATCCTTAAAAATATTTATATGTAACAAATTTTGTGAAGTATATAATATAAGTAAAAGAGTTCAATAAAATGAACAACTAGCAGCTTGGCAAAGTGGTAAGTGCATAGATAGTACCAAAGGTCAAAGTTCATAACTTGGGGAGGTGTTTGCATGATTTAACAAGGAACTACTAAGGAACCCATCCTAATGTGATCTTGATCCTTTGATCAAGGGCACAATCTTATGATCCGGATCTTGAAGAGAAGGATCCAAAGAATAAAACAAAGGAACCCGTCCTAATGCGATCTTGATCCTTTGATCAAGGGCACGAACTTATGATCCGGATCGTGAAGAGAAGGATCCAAAGAATAAAACAACCAGTACATATACCCTCTTTACTATAGAGACTTAAGACTTAATGTTCAATTGGTCCAATTGAAAAATAGTGAGTTAGTTCTAATTGGTTTTTGTTCCTTTAACTGCATATACGTGACATATTCTCGAAGTATTATCAAAATTTAACCATGAAAATGTTATTACACCTATCATGAGTGTTCGTTATTCTATTTATTGAAATAAATTACAAAACTATAGGAAAGAGACAAGATTTTACACGAGTTCGGAGAAAAAACGAGTGATATTATTCCCTTCTATTTTTATCCCTTTCTCTCTCTCTCTCTCTCTCTCTTTCTACTAAATTTTTCCTCCTTTAAGCTCTCTTTCTTTCTACTTTCTTTACTTCTCTCTTTCTTCCTCTCCCTCTTTCTCTACGCGCACAAGTTCCCAGCATGCCTATGCTGGGGACAACTTTGTCGCAATTGTTCACTTTGGGGTTTTTATTTGGCTAGTCATGGTATGACTAATAGGGTGAGTCACCCAAGCCATTAATGGCTTGTAATGATTCATGGTGGTGAGTCACACCACCATGTGTCCCACATGGCATCACATGATCCCATCCTACTCGTTCAGTTTATAAAAAAATCTTATTTGGGTATAAATTCTATTACCGTAAGAATCCCAAAAAAAATTAAATTTCTACCAGTGTATTTACATATTTATCCTCACTATAATAAAGTATAATTAATTTACGGGTTGGGGTATTACAGAAGTATAATTTCCTTCAATGATCCATGAACCCTCAATTGAATTTCTCAAGTACACATAAGTCTTGCTTTGATAAGCAAGATATGTATTCTTGTCGCTCAAGCCACAATTTCTTTCGCTAGAAATGATCTTTTAAGCTTTCACAAGCTCTAGAGCCTTCCCTTATTTCTATATGATGCTTCTTGAAATATAGAATTAGGAAAAATGGTCTAGGCAAAATTAGATAGCCAACAGATTGATCAACTGTCAGTTTGATCTATCAAAAGCATGCTTGTCACTTTCTGATGTTTATTTTATCTATCTATTTTAGTTCTCAAGCGTAGGAACCTATTAAAACAGTATAACAATCGGAAGTACCAAAGTTATTTTCCAACCTATTTTATTTTATCTACCTATTTTATTTTTCATAGTTGAATTGCATGATTGAGTTTTGTTGCAAGTGTAAAAATTATAAAAATATATTTTTGTGATTTTTGAAAGATTGTGTAAATGAAATATAAAATAAAAATTAAAAATAACATGGTTCAAGTATTTAGTCTTCTCCTAGCTTATATGTTCTAATTTCTTATTTTTTATGAACTTAACCAAATCTCAAGGTAATACGATATTGGTT
>BRYE01000005.1:16342811-16347811 GCA_030159115.1 Actinidia arguta var. hypoleuca | reverse complement strand
ACAACCACACAAATGCAATAAATACAATGCAATCCAAGCCAATGAGAGTCTCTCCCACAGTCTGTAGGTATTCGAATCTAATACTCAGATACCAATTTGTCACAAACTGGATTTTTTTATTTTACTTTTTAAAAAACCAAAAATTCTTTAATAAAAAAACAAACAAACGAAATCATGGTCCCATCTAGATAATGGAACAATGTCTAGAATAGTAGAGTTTTTGTATGAAAATAATAAAAAAAATATATCATAAAAACTTCTAAACTTAAGGACCTCAGTGGTCATTACCCATTAACCAACAAACAAGCATCCACAACATGATAAATTTAAAGTAACTAGGTATCTAAAGGATTAAATAAGTTTACAACCATATTGAAATAGGTAAAATTTTTAATTACATTGCCAAAAATAGAGGATGATACAAAAAAGTAAAATATACTTAACAAAATAACTTTTCTGAATATACATTCAACATTATACAAAATGGATATCATCTACGTCAGGTAGCCACCAAAACAATAACTATTCATCAATGTCCTTTACCTACATCTGAAAAATATTTATAATAATGGGATAAGCAAATAACTCAGTAGGAAAATCTTTTACTACATTTAAATGTATACGTGGTGGCCTGTGTAAGTGTAGTGGTACCTATTTATGCATGATGCCATAAAAATAATTAACACAAATAAAGTCAAAACAATATATGAAGAATTTGGGTAAGTACTTCCTCTGCCTCCGCTGGTCGGCGATAGACAAATAAATTCCGCGGTTTTCCAATCACAATTGGAGGCCCCCGTATACTCCCTTTAGCCAAAGTCTTGGGTGTTTACAATACACCCGGGCTACAAGCCCGAACATATATACTTTCCTTTACCCATTTTCTTTCATAAACAACATCTCTATACATATATAAAAATTTAACTACCAACAACCTCATAGTTAAATGTTCAAATTCATGTAAATTGGGGCTTTTACTTATATCACCCACAATAATCATATTCAAGCTAACTACATGCTCATTTAACATCTAATTAACAATACATGCTCCTTTAGCCTCTAATTAACAAGAAATTAAATCTTCATAATATTACTCCATAGACTAAAAACAACACTTTAAATTTTAATTTAATAAGAATAAAAAATATAAACTAGATTATCTAACAAATAGATATTTATATAGAGTAAAGAAATCCCTACCAAATGAGTAAGTGAAACAACCCTAGGTTTTGTCAAGTTGCTCCAAATGAAAGGATCCTTTGATTTTTGAGAAGAGTTTGAAGAATTCTATACCTTTGTCTCCAAAAGTGACCAAAAGTGGTGATTGATCGCAAAAAAAAATGAAAATGGAAGAAGCTCTATGCATCGTGCACGTTGCACAGAGAGAAGAGGAAAGAAAACAGAGAAAAAGAAAGGGAAAAAGTGGTCTTAAGGCTTACGTAAAAAGGTAATATAGATATTGATAACTACATATGTTACCCTTATAGTTATAGTTAATATCCTAATTAAACTTATAGATTTTAGTACTTCAAATTTAACCCACAACCAATCTAAAATAAAAATAACTATAATACACTAATATATTTTTTTCCATTACGATCATACGTGGGTCCTCAAACATACCATAAAGTACCCACAATCATATATAATAATAATATTATATAAAAAATTATAATTAATTAATTATATAAATGATAAAAATTACCTGAATTGTCACATGAGACCACACGAGAAGAACTACCCGACACATGATCTAGATTTAATAACAGTGGTGTTTGCTTTAAAAATTTGGTGCCATTACTTGTATGGACTTACGTGTAAAATATTCATTAATCATAAGAGTTTGAAGTACATTTTCACCCAAAATGAGTTGAACATGAGACAGTGAAGATGGCTTGAGCTAATTAAAGATTATGACATTCTCATTCAATATCATCTGGACAAAGCCAACGTTGTAATCGACACCTTAAGCCAAAAATCAATCGTCAATCTAACATGCCTTGTAACGTCACAACTACCCTTGTTCATCGAATTGGAAAGAGCCAAAATTGAAGTTGTGACACCGAACACCAACATGATACTTACTACCATGATTGCCCAACCGGCATTGATAGAAGTCA
The DNA here is from genome assembly GCA_030159115.1 of Actinidia arguta var. hypoleuca. Lineage (NCBI taxonomy): Eukaryota > Viridiplantae > Streptophyta > Magnoliopsida > Ericales > Actinidiaceae > Actinidia > Actinidia arguta. The sequence continues at coordinate 16,345,691 of BRYE01000005.1, read as the reverse complement.
TGAAGCAACGACAAGTTTTGGAAGATTTATGAGGAGATGGAAGTGAAATCAAAGCCTGACTTCGCCTTTCAAAATGGAGCACTTAAATTTCAAGACCGCTTGTGTGTTCCAAATATATCTGAGATCAAAAGACAAGTTTTGGAGGAAGCTCACAATATAAAGTTCACGATGAATCCGGGAGGAACGAAGATGTACCGAGATTTAAGAGAAATGTTTTGGTGGCCGGGAATGAAGAGAGAAATAGCTGAATTTGTGTTGAGATGCATACGATGTCAACAAGTCAAAGAGGAACATCAAAGACCAGAGGGACTACTATAATCTTTACCAATACTGGAATGGAAATGGGAGCACATTACTATGGATTTCGTCGTCGGATTACCAAACTCGCCATGGGGCTGTAACGCCATTTGGGTCATTATAGATCACCTCACTAAGTCAATGCATTTTTTATCAGTGAAGACTATGTATTTCTTATCAAAGTACGCAAGCCTTTACATTGTAGAGATTATATGACTTCATAGTACACCAATTTTGGAAGCGTCAAAGTTTTAGAAGAGTTTGCAAAGGGCGTTAGGCACCGAGTTGAACTTTAGCACTGCTTTCCATCCATATATGGATGGACAATTGGAAAGAACTATCCAAACTCTAGAAGACATGTTGCAATTACGCGTACTAGGTTTTCAAGAAAATTGGGAAACACACTTGCCACTCGTGGAATTCGCCTACAACAACAGTTTTCATATGAGCATCGGAATGGCACCATATGAAGCACTCTATGGACGAAAATGTAGATCATCCATTTGTTGGACCAAAGTTGGAGAATGATAGATTTTGGGCCCAAGATCACCGACAAAATCAAAGTGATTCAACAAAGACTTCAAACCGCACAGAGTCTCCAAAAGAGCTATGCGGATGTTCGGAGATGAGACTTAGAGTTCGAGGAGGGGGACCATGTGTTCTAAAGGTATCTCCTTCCAAGAGGATAAATCATTTTGGTAAAAAGGGGAAGTTAAAACCAAGATATATCGGACCGTTTGAAGTTTTTCAATGAGTAAAAACCCTTGCCTACCGTATTACTCTTCCACTGGAGCTATTACATGTTCATGATGTCTTTCATGTTTCAATGCTAAAAAAGTATGTTCACAATCCCATGCACGTGATTAATCATTATCCTTTGACCGTGAGTGAAGACATGAGCTACATCAAAAAATCGATTGAGATTTTAGACCGTCGCGACCAAGTTCTTAGGAACAAAGTCATTCCATTGGTGTGAGTTTTATGGTAGAATCATACATGAAAAGAATCAACTTGGGAATGCGAAGATGAAGTCCGAAAATGTTATCCCTTTTTGTTTGAGTGATAACTTATATCAAGTTTGGGGACCAAACTTTGTTTAAAGGGAGGATGTAATACCCCGAATTCATTAAATTCCTTTAATTATGTAAATTATGACTAATATATTAGTTAATGTGAGTTATTAGTAGTTATGAATCAAAATTTTAATTAAAACTCTTCAAAACCTTGACTTAAGTTTCTGCCCAGGATCCTTCTTAGCGTTCAAACACTAGTATGGGCGTTCAAATGCCAAAGCCTTCTTAGCGTTCAAACGCCAAAGCCTTTTTGGCGTTCGAACGCCAACGCCTATAACCAACATCATGTCTTTTGTGCGTTCAAATGCCTCAGACCAATTTTTTTCTTAGAGTTCGAATGCTAATATGGGCATTCAAACGCCAAAGCCTGAGACACTTTTCACCTTTTCTAACAAACTAAAGTATTTACTTCTTAGCTTTCGAACGATAAAAATTAGCGTTTGAACGCTAGCAGTTTAGAAAAACGAGAAAGAAAGGAACAAGGGATCAAAATAAGAGAGAACACATGGGATTATTTCCCATGTGTGTCTTGAATTATATACGCCCACACACTCCACAAGCACACACACGTATAGAAGAGAGAGAGAGAGAGAAAAGAAAATAGAAGAAGAAGGAAGAGAGAAGAGAAGAATAGAATAAAGGAAGATCATAAGAAGGAAGAGAGAGCTTGGGAAGCTCAACCCAAGCTAGGAAAGCCATTTTGGGAGTTTGAAACTTGGTAAGTTAAACCTTAAATTGTATACACATGTACATATATGATGTATTGTTAGTTTAGAGACTCTCTTGAGTCTCATTTGAGTTAAATATCATGTATTAGGGCCTGATTTGATAGATTAAGGGTGGGGTTGAAATACCCCCAATTCATTACATGTTAGGTTTTTTTTTAATTTCAATCTTAGATCTACAATGCTTTAGGTGTGTTTGAAAGTTGGTTTTTTAGTTATTATAGTCCTCTTGAGTTATTCTTGGTACCCTAGGAGCTTTGGAAGAGATTGGTTGGTATTTTGTAAGTTTTAGTAAATTTAAGTGACCATTTGTACTATTGCGTACAACCAGCGTTCAAACACGAGACCAAGCATTCGAATGGTACAAGATTTATGCCTTAGCGTTCGAATGCCAGACCCAGCTTTTTTGAACGCTTAATGTTTAATGCCTAGCGTTCGAACGCTAGATCCTGTGTTCGAATGCCAGTCCAGTTTTTAGGCAATTTTGACATTTTCCCTTAAGACATGTTATTGTTATCCGAAGGGTGTTTAATCCCTTATATAGAGATTTAGGTTCATATTCAAGAGGTTTTGACCTATAGTGAGAGTATTTTAAGCCAAGTCAAGAGTTTGTATTAGTTTGATTACTTTATAATCGTATTTTTAAGCATTGTATTGACATTTTCGTACCTTATACGTAGGAACACATTTCTTAACAGTCACTCAAGGGAATTGAGGTAAGTACCATGATGCCATAAATAAAAACCTATGTACTTTCAAAATGTTTTCAATATGAATTACGTTAT
>BRYE01000005.1:16315311-16317811 GCA_030159115.1 Actinidia arguta var. hypoleuca | reverse complement strand
GTTTTGTTATGAATATCATATCTTTTAAATGCATGCCAATTTTAGTATATTATGAAACAAAAACCATGGATGGATGTTTTTACATGAGAAGTAAAGAATTTTTAGTGCATAGCAAGTGAAGAATTTTTAATGAATAGTGCCAACTCGGGGTCTTCTTGTGGCAAGACCTTAATCTAGCCCAATAGTCCTATGATAGGGGACCAAAAATAAACTATTTAGTCCTACGATAATGGACCGAAAATAAACTATATATGTGGGAGACATCCCTGGCCTAAAGAGTCCATGCGTGACCTATATGGTTATTATGTTGCATGACCGAAAGGTTACTATGATTATGCTGAGTGGTTCCACCTTTTACATCTACAGATTTATAGTTAAGAAAGATTTCAAGTTTCAAGAAAACTGTGTTATGTTTATAGTTATGAAAGTTCAAGTTTAAGAAAAAGGTTATGCTATATTTTACGGTTCAAAGCAATGATATGCTATTTTAAGAGCTATGCTTCAAAGGATTAAAGGCCATGCTTAAAGACTATGTTTAAAGGCCATGTTTAAAAGCTATGTTTACATAATCAAAGGCTATGTTTCAAATGCGATATCTTGCGATATCTATATTATGATTATGCTTGCACATATGCTAATCCATGGTATTTTTATGTTCATGCATTATTGTTATTCAGTAAGCGTATAACTTAAGTTTTCACAAAAAAAATAATTTTTCAGGAAGTTAATCTGAGGAGCACTAGAAGAAAGTGACAGAGTTGAGGCCCGAAGGCACTATGTTATTTTGTATGGGTTAGACCCTATATTTTGTGGCGAGGTTATGTAGCTTCAATATGGCCATGTTATGTATAAAGAAAAAGTTAAACTTAGGCACAACTCTATATGTAATCCACGCTTTCCATATTACAGTTATTATGACCTTTCGCTATTATGTATCATTATAAATGATTATACATAGGTGATCAACTAGTTTAATGCAAGTCACCTCAGGTAGCTAGGCTACCAGCCGGTCATGTGCCCTCGATTTGTATAGGCCGGGTTGCAGGGCGTGATAATAGGATTATGTAGTTCTCTCCTATTTGTTCGTTTTTTAAGAAGAAAAAAGGCCACTTTCATAGTAATATCTTTAGGTGGCCAATCATTTTAAGGCCTTTACGAGGGAACGCAATAATATGTAAGCCTTAAACGTTTTGTCAATTTAAGAGACCTCAACCCTTAAACAAGAGAAGCATAGAGACTAAGTGTGAACACAAATTCAAGACCAAGCTTAATATGTGAATGTGCAGTACAATAGATGTCAAATATCAACATATTTCATTAGATATGTACACATGTATGCAATAATTTTCAATGAGATTAAAACCATATAAATCAAGGGGAATGCCAAAACAATGAAGAACATTGGGAATTATAGTTTAAGGTCAATCGTACCAGAATCAAGACTTCTCAAGACTTTTCAGAACATGAGATACAAGACTTTTCACAACAACTTGATTCTAAATGGCAATAACTCATATCTCATGGCTATCGAGCATGTGCACAACACTAGAGAAATAACCACGCACAATAATAATTGTGACAAAAAATATGCAATATATCCATAGTCAATTCACACATGAGATCAGGTATAACGACATTCATAGATATTCATAGAAACAAACTACACTAAAAATTCTAAAAAATCTAGGAAGATAATAATCACATGAAACACATCCTATACTATAAGCAAAAACAACATCATAGGGCAAGGTTGGCTCCTCTGGATATTCTAATGTCATCCAGACGATTAGTTAGCAAAGCCATGCAAGGTCTTAAATCCAAACTTCTCACCAAAATACTCCTACATTGGTTATGAGTATTGACATATAAATAACCAATTAACTTCAAACATTGAGGCCTAATGTCCCTTTAACCCCACAAAAATGACATGTAGGCACAAACTTTTAAAACCCATGTAAATGTCCTTTGTGTACATGTGGAGCATAAGAACAAGGTAATTTCTTACAATAAGGTCTACTATGTCCAAGAACACCATGATGATGACATGTAGGCTTAAACTTGAAAGAATTTACCTCAGCACGCTTGGTGGTGGCCTTTTCAGAAAATACAGCTTGCTTTTTTGCCTTGGTAGGTGTAGGCTTTTTGTTCTTGGGCATCACAAACACACTTGCATCAGTGTTCTTCTTAAGTGAACTTTTTGCATTGAGTGGCATAAAATTGTTGCCAATGGACTTTATAAAAGCCACTTTGCCTCACGCCTTAGAAGTTGAAGCACCACCGGTATACCCAATTTCCACTTTGTCACTTGCCACTTTCTAAATATTAAGGATGTAATATAATGTCCTTAACCCTATGTTCAACTTCTTAAAAATATCATTAACATCGTCAAGAGCAAGTTCAAATTCATCTATCTTAGACTAAAGGACATGTTTCTCTTTAATTGATTAAACTCTCATTAGGCTTCCTCACTTTCTTAATCTCATTAATGATGAGATTTTTT
>BRYE01000005.1:16292811-16310311 GCA_030159115.1 Actinidia arguta var. hypoleuca | reverse complement strand
GTGGAGAAAATATACCGATAAATAACAACACAACGTTTGAATCACTTTGTTATTGTAACTAGCTTTGTCAAGCTAGGTTTTAGTCCAACTTTCTATTGGCTTAGGGCTAGTGAGTCCATATGTTGTCACAATGGGTGTGACATATCCATTGATAACCAATAGCCACACTTTTTCGTCTTAAGCCTTAAGGAAAATTATAATTCTCGCTTTCTAGTATTGAAAACTATTCGGATTCAACATTGGAGGCCTAGTGGTAGAAGACCCCTCTTTGGGAATATTTATTTCAAGCAAATCAAATCTGGATCAACTCTTGAAAACACTTTCAAAATAAATGAGATACCTGCTCTGATACTAATTTAAAAAAAAAATCTTCAAATAAGGGTTAGATTTGCTCAACAAAATTTCCAAAATTCAATTACTATGCAAAAAGTTCTATGAGGCAATTACTCAAACACTTGGTACCCGAAGGTCTTGCAACCAAATATCAACAACAAATACTACTATGGAAACCTAATTCATGATCAACCAAGTAAAATCACAATCAAGTAAACATGAATAAACAGAGACAAATGTTATAATATGGGAAAAACCGTCATCTGAGCAAAAACGAAGGTACCCAAGGCTGGAAATCAATGTACTATATAAAAAATAGTGGATACAAGAGTTCTTACAACCAAGTAAAATCACAATCATGTACACATGAATAAATAGAGACAAATGTTATAATATGGGAAAAACCCTCATCTGAGCAAAAACGAAGGTACCCAAGGCCGGAAATCAATGTACTATACAAAAAATAGTGGATACAAGAGTTCTTACAATCATATACCGTGAATCCTCACCCATGACTAAGACCCCTCTTGCCGAATCCTCGTAAATTGCTTCCCGTGCATGAATTTGCCTTCGTCCAAGCTCGATCTACCGCTGAATTCCACCACCTAGATCATCCTTGCCTTCGAAATCCTTCGAAGGACTTGTGACATAGAAGTATAGATGATGAAGACCCCCTTGGATAGTAGAATTTGCTTCAATTATCCGTGAACCTTCAATTGAATTATTCTTGTGACTCAACCTACAGTTTCTCTCATTAGAAATGATCTAGTAAGCTCCCACCAGGTCTAGAGCCTTCCCCGCTCTCTATAAATGATGCTCCTTGAAGTGTAGAATTATCAAAAAAGGTATAGGCAAACTCAGATAGCCAACAGACCAACGGTCGGTCGGTCTGATCTGTCAAAAGCACACCTTAGCAAAATCAGCCAGCTAACAGACCGACGGTCGGTCAGTTTGATCCATCAGAAGCGCACTTGAACAAAGTCAGTTAGCCAATATACTGATGTTGGATTGGTCTGATCCACTTGAGCAAAATTACAGCTCAACCGTTGGTCGGTTTGATTAGAAATTGCACTTTAAGCCCTATAGAATCCTGCCTTGCAGATTTGACCCAGATATTTCTTGAACTTCTCATTTGACCCCATTCTACAATAAGTTGCATATATATATATATATATATATATATATATATATATATATCGTGAGGATCCATAGCAATTTAACTCTCAAACGCTCAAAAGAAAATGTAAAACGAATAATACATTTTAAGTATGATTTGTCACTCAATTGACATCACCTATGAGGGAGATCCTACCTCCAACAAAGTTGTTTAGTGCTTAAAAAAACAATCTCAAACACTTCAAAAGTGTTTTTTTATAACCAAAAGTTGAGAATCCCCTTAAATATTCAATCTCTGTTGTTCTTAACATTTGTTTGTACGTAGTAGAAAGACACGGGGACAATTCCGTTTAGTCCATCTAATTTCTTATCTTTGTGGAATCAACTGTTAAAAATCTGATCATGCTAGTTCAGTTAACAAACTATGGCCTCCTTTAGCCCATTTTTTTTTCGCTTCTTAAGCAAACAAAAAAAACAAAGTTCGTTTTCCTAAACTGCTTGTTTAGTCGCTTTCGAAATGTGTTGCTTTTGTTATGTTGGTGTCTTAATCATAAATTTGGTCCCCAATGCATTGCCTTAGTACTATTTTGGTCCCCATTTTATCGACTGCGTAGATTTAGTCCCCATGTGTCTAATTTGTATCTATTTGGTCCCTCTGTCAGACGCCATCCATTTCCTATATTAACCTTCAGGGGTACTTTTGGCCTTTCACCCGAAAAACCTACTTCCCCCATGGGAAGCCTCTAAATGCCATCCAATTTGGCCTCAGGAAGCTCCAATTTCTAAGTACAAACCATCAAGATGTAGGGTTTACTTTTTTGACTCAATACATGTCCATTAATTCATAAACTATCCTTATTTTCAACATTTTAAAAACCTAACCCTAACCATACACCCAATCTGTTGGAAATTGTATGTCCACTGTTCAAATACTTAATTATAATTTAGAATGAAAATTCATTTAATCATACAATTGAATTTTATCTTATTATATCATGAGATGGTATGCATATTATTATATATCATGAGATGATACGCCCCTAAGTTATTGAGATATACGATATAAATGTGAAAATGAGATTTTCACAAAAGATTATGGTCGATGATGAGATTGGACGTCTCATCTCTGAAAACTATAGTACTATTAACTTTTATATAATAAGATGATTTATCTCAATCATCAAAGTAAGTGATTCTGGGTTAAAGTATTGGTGTATTATCCAATACACTGAACTGGATCATCGCAAAAAAGTAAATCATATAAAATTATCGCTTTATGATAAAATTTTGCATTCACTATTTGCAATTGGTTCTTAATCCGAGAGAATGGAAAACTCGAGTTCTTGACATTGTTAATTTTGATTTACCAATGAGTAAGGATAATTGATGTTAATACCTCGGTATCTTGGGTGTTCATTGTTAGGTCTGTTGGAATACTTAATTCTCAAGACGGAATCTCATTCTCTTCTAAGAGATGGTGGGTATCACTTGTGAGTTAATTCATTAATTTAGTCATTAAAATCAGAATCTGATCTTTTTAATAAATTATTTATCGAAATGAAGATTTATTATTTTAATGACTAAGTAAAAAATGAATTATGAATCACGATGATTAGAATAATTGCTCATTCAACGGAATACAACCGAACAGTGATCACTTGTTCGGTCGAAAATAGTTTCTCAACATTGGCCCTCGATTGGTGAGATATAACCGAATACAGGAAAATTATTCGATAATTCAGATCTGTGTGGATATAGAGAGGAAGGTGGATTCGATTTTTTTACACAAATAATTGTAGGTGGATTCAATTTTTTTTTGACACATATATATAAACATCAGTGTTAATAGTCTTCTTGATCAGTTCTTCTACTCAATTTTATTCTATTCTTATTCTCTTGAATTATTCAAATCAATAATTCTTTGATATCTTATCATTGTCCTAGTGTGCTATCTATTTGCCTAGCATCTCCACCCTTAAGTCAAACAGTAAGACCCAGGTGAGGCATGAGCGGGATAGGGTCTCCATCTAGGATTAAGAGAATGCAGAATAGTTTAAAGACAAGTTTAGATTAACAAAGAAATTACTTGAGAGAAATAATTTACGAAAATAAGAATCATCAATAGATTGTTCAGAAGCAACTCTTCAGTAAGTTCTAGAACATCCTTATCTCCTATAGCAAAATATACCCAATCGATTTAACGAAGAAGAACATGAATTTCAAGATTTAACAATCGATTTAGGAAATTAGAATATACCCAAAGTACCTTTTAAAGAAATTTATAAAACTACTTTTCTACAAACTACATTTAAAGTAGATTTGAAAGTAAAAATTGTTGAACAAGTTTATGCATTAACTAAAGAAAATGAAAGGCGTTATTTATTAAATAGAGATTCATTAAGAAAACATATATCACAAGGACATAATTTTATTCATATAGGATTAATACAAATAGCAGTTAAACCATCAACTATGAAAGGAATAAATTCTTCGATACTACTAGCTTTAAGAGATGCTAGATTTAGAAATTATAGTGAAGTGTAATGGGAATAATGGAATCTAGCCTACATAATGGTCCAATATATTTTGATTGTTATCTAGATTTTACTCTTAGTTTAAGTGATCCTCACATATTAAAGGCTTTAACTTTAAATATTCAGACTGCTGGAGAATTACTAATATGCTAGAAGGAAGTCACAATCTATAACCATAATATATAGGATAACTATAAATGTATGAGAACAAATTTAAATATTCATTATGTAGTAAAAAGTCCTAAAGATAAATCTTTGCTTATACAAAGTAGTACAAGTGATGTTAATATCAGAACGCAAAAAGCAATTATGTGGAAAGACATAATATTACCTACAGATTGGATGTCAAAAGTCATCCTCCTCTAGAAACTATTATAATAGAACATAAAGGATCATCAATAAAAGCTACTCCCTACAAATTATCTAGTGATACTTCAGAAATTAAACAGTTAATAGAACAAAATAATTATATGATGCAGCGACCACAAATAAGAAATCGAAAACCAAACCCTAGCCCTTGATTCCGAAGAATACCGGTTTGGATTTCTTCCCTAAACCTGTTGATTCAAAGTAATACCAGGCAAAGAGGCATCAAACGCTCGTTGATTCGCGAGAATACCGAACGATTGAAAAACGGCGCAAAGTTGCACACAAATATTATTAATCTCCAAAACTACTGAAAATAATACGAATAAGAGTATAAATAGTCATCCAAAATCCTAAGGCATGTACAAATCGAGTTAAAAGAAATACCTAACGAAACCCTAAAATAATAAGCCCAAAAATAGGCCCAAAATACTAAACGGGCCAAAACTCGTACTTAGAGGCATTTTTTCGCGTTTTCCTGAGCCGGAAAATGATTACATAATTTTCCAGAGTCTTCCTCTTTACTCGGATACAACACCAGCCTCACATTATTAAACACAAAACTATATGTATTTTTTCGTCCATCGTGTTGAACAACCCTATCAAACTTCAGATGAATCTAAGTCTAATAATGACATCATAAGTAAATTAAAATAAATATCAAATAACAAAAAAGAAAGTAATAGGTTAAATATCATTACTAAAATAAATGTACAAAAGTGGCACTCCAAAATTAAACTAATTATAAATGATTATGAAATAGAAGTTATAGGTTTAATTGATATTGGTGCAGATTTAATCCCTACTAAATATTATCATAAAACTTCAAAACAATTAAACTCTGCTAATGGAAGTAAAATGAGAATAAAATATAAATTATCAAAAGTCCGTATATGCCAAGACAAAGTATGTTTTAAAACTTTTTTTGTTTTAGTACAAAATATGACTGAAAAAGTAATTTTAGGAGTTGCATTTATATATCTACTATATCCCTTTACAACCAATGCTAAAGGAGTAACTACTAAACCGCCATACCAACAAGTCACTTTTAAATTCTTAACACAACCTGAAAATAAAGAATTAAACAGATTAAAAGATTACTTAATATCTAAATCCATTAATAATATAAATAAAAAAACTCAACAAATTGAATTCCTTAAAGAAGAAATTAATTATAAAATAATAGATAACAAATTAAAAGATGATAATCTTAGAGCCAAAATAGAATTATTTAAAAATAAATTAGAAAAATATGTTTGTTCTAATTTACCAATGCCTTTTGGTATAGGTAAAAACATATAGTGACTCTTCCTTATATAAAAGGATTCAACGAACAAAATATTCCTACTAAATCTAGACCAATTCAAATGAATTCAGAATTAATGGAACTTGTAAAAAAGAAATTAATATATTAGTAAAAAACAAGATAATTAGTATAAGTTGTAACGCCCTGCAACCCGGTCTATGCGGATCGACGGTACGTCACCGGCCGACGGCTTGTCGCCAAGGCCTACTTATCTTTAACCTATGCATACTCATTCAAATTGGTATAATTTTTTTTTTCGGAAGCGTCATAATACTGAAAATAATAAAGTAGAGTGTGCACACTGTATACAGAGCTGTGCCTAAATTTTAAACTTTTTACATACATCACATGGCCAAATTAAGTTATGCATGATATGGTCGTACATCACTACATAATATAGGGTCTAGCCCTTACAAAATAACATAAGGCCATTGGCCACAAAACTAAAGTCTACTTGATATCCTCTTCTTACTGCTCCTCGGACTGGTCTCCTGAAAAGATTTTCGAAAACGTAAGCTAAAAGCTTAGTGAATAACAACAGATGCATGAACATAAAATACCATGGATTATTTCATAACATACTTATATCATTTAACTTAAACATGTGAGCATGCATATCTTTTCTGAAAACATAAACTTTCATAAACTGGAAGCTCACAGAATCTTGGCATACTTGCTTTTGTACTCGTACATATCATATACTAAAACTATGACAACTCGGATGAACTGGATGACCATATAGGTCGGGTGGCTCTTTTGGCCAGAGATATCTCACTTTGTAGATAGAACTTATTTTATGTCCCCCATCCACCTTAGGACCTTAGGCTAGATTAAAGTCCCACCACGGGGGACCCCGAGTGTCACTATACTTGCTTATCTTGAACATACTTAGTTTTTCTTGTAAATCATGCATCCATGGATTTCAATACATAGCATAGTAACATTGCATACTTTGAAAGGCATGGCATTCATATTTAGAACATAATCATTGATGCATTGAAAGCATGAAAAAATGGTTACAAATAACATAATACGTATTGAAAACACTTTTGAAGATACATAGGTTTTGTCCATGGCATCTTGTTACTCACCTTGGTTTCCTTGGCTAAGTGATACACTTGGCGTTCCTACACATATAGGACATACGATACAAAATGTCAATACTATGATCGAGAAGGTTTAAAGCTAATATAACAACTCTCGACTTGACTAAAGGTATCCCCGCTCAAGGATAACCTACGCCCTAGAGCGACACTCCTAGGAATAGGTTCAAGGATCCTAGGTTGACTATTAATGGCCAAAGACAATACTTGGCTATAGTTCCTTCATCGCATTCCATTTACCTCACGACAATAAATATACATCCTAGGTAAATATCATTTGAAAATAGACTTAATGAACTTCAATTTGGTAGGTCATGAGTTTAAAACGCATCCCAAATGAAGAAGTTATGCTCAATAGAATAAGGACTAAATTTCTAAAAAAACTGTGTTGCTGGTAAAATCTTAGGTCGACTTTAAACTTCAATATCTCATAATATATATGGAATTAAATTTTAAACTTTATGTTTTTAGAAATTTCTACGAGTCTATTTTCCAACGCTTCAAACGGTGTCTCAATCCGAATTTTCTAGAGAAAGTTATGCCCGTTTTACAAAACAATGTCTGGGCTGAAAATGGTCTGGCGTTCGAACGTGGCGTTCGAACGTCAGGCAATTTAACTCTCTGGACGTTCGAACGTGGCGTTCGAACGCCTGGGCAAAAATAAAAATCCTAACTCTGGACGTTCGAACGTGGCGTTCGAACGCCAGGCGTTCCAACGTGGCGTTCCAACGCCAGTCGCGCGCAGCAGCAGAAACGGCTGGAAACTTGCAAAAATTTATCCAATCTTAACCCAAAACTTCACCCAAGTTTTTATGGCTCAACTACACACTCAAGAGACAACAATAACTCAAACTCAAACCTCAAAACTAACCCTAGCATGGTAAATCTAAGGTCAAAGTTTCAAAAATCCTAACATTTAAAAATTTGGGATTTTTGTTTCTAGCATTCAATTTCTTTGAATTGAGCTTTAATATACTTAAATTGGGACTTAAGGGAGTCCTCTAAACTCAACATTGGGCTTACTAAAAGCAACTAAGGCATAACCTAATTTCTTCAACTTATACATATACATAGAAATAGATTTTTCTCACCTTCTCAAGCTTGGTAAAGCTTTCAATGGCTTCCTTAGGCTTGGATTTTTGGACTCTCTATCCAAGCTTCTCCTTCTCTTCCTTCCTTCTCCTTCCTTTCTTTCTTCTCTCTCTCTCTCTTTCTCTCTCCGAATTTTTGTGTGTGTGTGTGTGTTTGGCTTGGTGCTTTGAAAGAAACACATGGGATTCAATCTCATGTGCCCACCTCCATCATTTCCTTGTTACAACCTTTCTCCTAATTGGTCATTTCATCTATGTTGGTCACTTTTGACCACTTTGACCATAAAATACTTATAATTTGGTCCTAATAGAATTTAATTTTGTACATTAAGACATGAATAAAGGAATTTATGGGTTCGGGGTATTACATAAGTAAATTTCCCTGGCCTTGTCCTGCCTTTTATGTTAATAAAAGCGTTGAGATAAAAAGAGGGATTTCTAGACTAGTCATTAATTATAAACTATTAAATCAAGTTTTAGAATGGATTAGATACCCAATTCCTAATAAAAAAATTTAATCAAAAGATTAAGTAAAGTAGCTATCTTCTCAAAATTTGACTTAAAAAGCGGGTTTTGAAAAATTCAAATACATCCTAAAGATAAATATAAAATAGCTTTTACTATGCCATATAGATTAGAAAATGCTCATAGTGAATTCTAAAATATTATGAATTATATATTCAACCCTTTTAGTCATTTTTCATTAGTCTACGTAGATGATGTCCTTATTTTCTCAAAAACTATTGATGAACATTGGAAACATTTAAATACATTTTTTAAAATCATCAAAGAAAATGGATTGGTAATTTCTGCAGCAAAGTATAATTATTTCAAACACGAGTAAGATTTTTAGGATATCGTATTTACCAGAATACCTTTATTCATCCAATTTGCTAACATATTCCCTGATGAAATATTAGATAAAAATCAACTGCAAAGATTTTTAGGATCAATTAATTATATTAATGATTTCTATCAAGACATTAGAAAAATTTGTAAACCTCTTTTTGATAGATTAAAAGAAAATCATCGTCCTTGGTCTTCCACTTATACTTCTATTGTTCAAGAATTAAAAATGTATGTCAAGACTGCCTTGTCTTGGTATTCCTACTAATAATTCTTTCAAAATTATTCAAACCGACACCTCTAACATTGGGTATGGTAGCATTCTATTACACAGAGTCAGTCCAAACTCACTCAAACAAATAGTTCGCTTTCATTCTAGAGTTTGGAACAAAGCACAGAGTAATTATAGTACTATTAAAACTAATTTTTGGCTATTGTTTTGTGTATTTTCCAATTTCAATATGATATATTAAATCAAAAGTTTTTAGTCAGAATAGATTTCAAAAGCGTTAAATATTTTTTTTATAAAAAGATGTCAAAAATATAACTAGTAAGTAAATATTTGTCAGATGGCAATCTGTTCTAAGTATTTTGATTTCGATATCGAATGTATTTAATGTAGTCAAAATTCAATTCCTGATTTTCTTACTAGAGGATTTTTATAGGAAATATCATAAATCATGCCAACTCTTTATTGTTATCAGTACAGATATACTATTAAACATTTTACTAAAGTCATGGACAAACACCTGTCTCAAATAGACTTTATTTAAAAATATTATTTTGATCCAAAATTTAGAAAATATGAGATTGATTAGCGTATTTGTCGAATTTGCTTCTTACATAGAGAAATTATCCACCTCAGCAACAGGTTGTCCATCCTTAGTTGTGGATAATAAGTCATTATTTTCTTGAATATGTCTTCCGACACGAAGGCCAATTCAAAATAGATTGCTTTTTATATATCTAGTTGAACTAGTAAACAGGTATTAGTCACTAGGAACAATACCAAAACCTACTTACACTTCTGTTCTAGCCACTAGACCAGTTAGCCAAAACCAAATGATACCATTCAAATATCCTAACCAGTCACCACCCACAACCAAAACATATTATGTTATGAAACCCCATTCTACTAACCTTTTCGCCATTTAACCAGTCCACAAGAATATCCATGATCCAATTGAGTTAGTCAGAGCATATTTTCCTCCTGGATGGCATTTTATTCCATTACATCCAGAAAAGTTAATCATTTTCTATAAGGATATCCTTATTAAACACCAGTCAGTAATTTTAAACCTATTCCAGATAAAAAAGATCCAAGTAAAGTCATTTACCATTCATTATATATACATAATATAGTATCTTTGGATGAATGGGGTCACATTTATATTATAAGAGACCTACCCAAGCATACTATCAAGTACAGTTATTATGCTTATATTGAAGTTTGGTTCAAAGTCCCCCTTCATCAAAATGAGTCATTCATGCATTCGTAGTTCATTTCTTTTGACCACAAATTCAAGTTAGTCATTCCCTCCTGGTTCCTTCGATGGTGGAATTTACTTGGAGCAATTCTTGAACTTCTACCTATAGAACTTATGGATCAAGTCACATATTTTTCTACTAAATTCTAAGTCACCCAACATATGAGTCAGTTTCTAATTTTACTTTCTTTTATGTCTAATATAAAGTCCATTGGATATCAAATGGCAATATAATATTGTCAATAACATAGTTATCAAGCAATATTTTGTCAAATGGTGGGACTCATTCAAACACCAAAGGATCATTGACCAGGTCAAGCAGGAATTTCCTATTGTGGTTCTAACTCTAGTCTAGTAAAACCCAATTGCTCCAATCCGGTAGAAGCGAATTACTTCAATCAGTTAAAGTTATTCTACAATAAGGCTGGGAAATCCTTCTTCCAGCATCAAGATCAGTAAATTCAAAAGTAAAACCGAGTCATATAAGTCCAAACTATTGAAAGATAATACTGAACTATTAAGAGTAGTCAATCTACTCTTAACACAAGTCCAGGCATAGTCAGCAGTAAAGGAAGAGTCAAATGGTTCCAATGGTTCTATAAATTCAGAAGTGTCCACCAGTAAAGATCCTTATAGATCACAGTCACATGATGCACATGATTTGTTTTCTTAAAATATTATAATTAGTTTTACAGCTTCAGTTACTACTACCAATTAAATGGTAGAAAAGTTGTTGAAAAATTAATTATTTTTCAAAAGTCAACCTATGAATAGTAAATTTGACTTTCACTATTCACACAATTATTGAGTCCATGTAAGAGCACCGATAGTCAAGGAATTATTAAGCTTATGTGAAAGCATCAACAGTCATCAAAAGTCACAAAATTTATGACAGAATGATTTCTCCTACAATCAATTCCCACAAGCCAAATAGTGAAAGCACCAACAGTTATCAAAAGTCACAAAATTTATTGATAGAATGATTCCTCCTATAGTCTGTTCCCACAAGCCAAATAGTGAGCATCCAATGTTTAACAATCACTACAGACAACATCCAATGCTAGGAACTTCTTTATTTAAAGCAACTTCAGTTATCAAGAAGAGGGAGTCAAACCAGAGAAACCAATTTTCTCTCTACCTTATTTCAACCTTCTCTTATGAGTATTCTCATATTACAAAATGATGTATTCAGTTAACCTTTCAATCATTTCAAGTTATTTCCAGTAAATTATAAGTCATCTTATTTAAATTCAATTTCAGTATATATATTTTCAGTATTTTAGAGTATTTATATTTATAGTTTATAGATTCTACCTAAATAGCTAGTTTAGACTCTAATTTATTCACCTTAATGGCCGGTTTAATTACTTGTTTGTAGTTTATTTACTTTTGTTTACTTTATTTATTTGTTTAATTACTTTATTTATGTGTTGCTTCTGCCTTTATGGTGTGTGTGTATATATATATATATATAGCATCTCTCTTATATATACATCTCTTATTTTAGTTATGCGCTGCATGTTCCGCCTAAATGGTATCAGAGTCAAACCTGGTTGTTAAGTCTTATTGATCAGTTATTCCTCTCAACTCATTCATCTCTTGTTTTCAAAAAGTAATTCCTCTAGCTATTCCTTTTATCCTATTGTGTTTTTCTATTTTGTTACTAGCCACCTTACCTCTTGTCCCAAATCTAGTGTAAGTCCAGGCAAAGTAGTGTAAGCCCCAGTAGAGAAAAGATAGGGTTTCTAAGTAGGGTATGTGTGAATACATAATAGGTGAAAAACATAATAATGATAAAAATAATAAGACTAAGTGAATTTCTTTAAAGAAATAAGAAACATGAGTAGGTTGTTTAGGAGTAATTCTTCAATTAGATCTCAATCTTCTTTGACTGCTATACCAGATACAGTAAATGAAGAAGAACATAAGTATCAAAACTTAGAAATTGATTTAAGTAACTGGAACATACCTAAAATACCTATTAAAAATTTTTATAAAATAAGTTTCTTATAGTCATCATTTAAAGTAGATATGAAAGTTAAAACTGTTGAACAAGTTTATGCTTTAACTAAAGAATATGAAACTTGTAGTATGTTAAATAAAGAATCTATTAAAAAAAATAGATTAAGAGGACATAATTTTATTCATATAAGATTAATCTAAGTAGCAATTAAACCATTAACTACAAAAGGAAAAAACTCATCCATATTACTAGGACTAAGAGACGCAAGATTTAAAGATTTTAAAGATAGTATTATGGGAATGTTAGAGTCAAGCTTACACGATGAACCAATACATTTTAATTGATTTTCGGATTTTACTCTTAGTCTAAGTGATCCCCATATATTAAAAGCAGTAACATTAAATATCAAAACATCTGGAGCCTTTACTAATATGATTGAAGAAAGTCATTCAATAGCCCTGATTTATAGAATTTATTATAAATGTATGAAAACAAATCTAAATATAAATGCTTTAGTAAAAAGTCCAAATAGTCAAATATTACTTATACAAAGCAGTAACAGTAATGCTAATGTTAGAATTCCTAAACCAATATATTGGGAAGACATTAATCTACCTAAGGATTGGTTATTAAATAATGAAAGTTACCAGAGAAATATCCAGAATGATAATGATAATCTAGATTATGTAAAACAATATATAGATGGAACTGTTAAAATAAGTTTTAAAGATTTAAGAATAAACACTCCTTCTAGACATAGTTTAGATAATAGAAGCACGGCTAGCATAGCAAGCACTTCTAGAAATAAAAATTTACCTAGGTGCAGTCTAGATAGAAGAAGTTTAACAAGTAAAACAAATAGTTACCAAAAAGAAAAAATTTATACAAATTTCTCAGAAACTAAAGTTAATTTACAAGGAGTAGAAACATCTTCACAAGTTAGTAAACCCAGATATTCAAAACATCCCAAGTTTGGAGAAGAAGATGAAGATGAAGAAGAATCTTCTCAGGGATCTCCTACACAAACAAATTTTGAAGTTAATACTCCTATTAATCCACAACTATTAACTATTCATACAGAATTTACAATAAACATAGATAAATTATTACAAGAATTTAAGTCAAAAGAAAATAAAATAAAAAGACATGAATATAAAAGTAATTATACTAAAAAACAAAGGTCTAAAATAGTACACTCATGGAGAAAATTTATGGAAGAAATCCGCAATAAAATAAACTTCTTTGACTATTTAGAAAATTATCACAAGAAATTAAACACTATTACAAAAAATTCATGGAAAATAATAGATAACACAGTTATATCTTCTAGTCATCCTCCTCTAGAAACAATTACATAGAACACAAAGGATCAGTCATGAAAGCTACACCTTTTAAGTTATCTAATGAAAATACTGAAATTAAAAAAGTTATTGAACAAAATAATTATACTAATCAATGTCTTAAAACTATAGGTAAACAATTAGATAAAATAGAAACTAAAATTGATACTAATCACATAGAAAATTCTCCTAGTACATCTAAATTAATTTTAGAAAACCCCATAATTAAACTTTCCAGTAATAGAAATAAACTTGGACTTGAAACCACTAAAAAAGAAAATAAAAATATTAAAAAAAAAAAAAAAATTCTCTAGTTTAGAAACAAAACATTTAAAAGAAGAAAAATCTACTATTAAAGTTATTAATAAAAAAGATATAGAAACTACAAACACAAAATCATCTTCAGATAGTAATATTGAACAATTAGAAAATCAATTTAATATTAATAAAATAATAAACCCTAAATTACTCCTATTAATACTACAGTTACAAAAAACTAATATTCCAGACCTACACCTCCAGACCTTCAGTACGAAGAAAGAAATTTAGATAACCAATTTTCAGTAGAATCTAAAAAATTATATGAATGGAACATAGATAGACTAATTGAACATAATATTCTACAAAAGTTACATCATTTATCTATGGTTGCTAATAGCTATTTGACAAATTTCACATATTATACACAATCAGACATAGTTGAATTACTGGCCTCTGATTTTACTGGAATGTAAAAGTCATGGTGGGATAAATATCTCACTGAAGAATCAAGAGAAAATATTAAAAATGCAGTCCAATTAGATGAAAATAACCTTCCTATTTTTGATGAAATTATAGGAATGGGGAGACCAGATGGAGTTAACACCTTAATCTATACCATAATAAAACATTTCATAGGAACACCTAGTGATATCCATTTCAAAATACATGATCAACTAAGTAACCTAAGTTGTCCAACACTAAGTGATTTTAGATGGTACAAAGACGTATTTACATCTAGAGTAATGTTAAGAGATGATTGTACTGAATCATTTTGGAAAGAAAAATTTATAAATGGTTTACCCAGGTATTTTGCTCATAAAATAAGAGATGTCCTTAGTCAATCTTCAGGAACTATAGAATATGATAAACTAACTTATGGAGATATTATAAGTACCATTCAAAAAGAAGGATTAAGAATGTGCATTGATATGAAACTTAGTACACAAGCTAGTAAAGATAAAAATAAAACTAAATATGAATTAGGAAATTTTTGTGAATAATATGGTCTTCCTCCAATAGCACCATCAAGAAAAAATAAAAAGTTTAAAGAAAATAAACCATATAAAATATATAAACGTAATAAATTCAAACCTAATAAATTTTATGACAATCCAAAAAATCAAAAACAAAAATCAACATCTACTAAAAAACAAAAGTATAATAGCCATAAAAAATCTAGTTACAATAAAAAAGAAATAATTTGTCATAAATGTGGAAAGAAAGGTCATTATAAAAATGAATGTTGGTTAAAAGCCAAAATTAATAAATTACAAATATCTGAAGAAGATAAAAATACAATATTTGAAATATTTAAATTAACTAATATTGACAGTTACGATTCTGATAAAGAATTGGATGATCAACCTACGGATTCATCATCTCATAGTG
Source organism: Actinidia arguta var. hypoleuca (assembly GCA_030159115.1). NCBI lineage: Eukaryota > Viridiplantae > Streptophyta > Magnoliopsida > Ericales > Actinidiaceae > Actinidia > Actinidia arguta. The sequence goes on along the minus strand of BRYE01000005.1, from coordinate 16,295,176 downwards.
ATAGTGAAAGTCAAATAGAAATAGGATGTAAAGATAATTGCTGTAAAAATTTAAATGTACTTACTAAATCTCAACAAGAAGAAGAAGCATTAATTGAATTAATAAGTAAAATAGAAAATCATGAGTTAAAACAACAATACATTAATAAATTAAACACTTTATGGATAGATAACAAACCTCAGAAAGATAAACCAGTTATAAGTCTTACTTCTACTTTGAATAGGTTCCGAAAAAATAAACAAAAAGGGGTAACCTTACAAGATCTTCAACAAGAAATAAACCTAATTAAAAAGGATATAAAAAATTTAAAAATAAAAGATAAGACATTAGAAGAAGAAATTACAATATTAAAAATAAATAAAAAATTCTTAGAATTTAACAATGAATCATCAGATGAATCTATATCTACCAATAATAAATCCAATGATTAAACAGAAGATAACAGATTAAGTATAATCAACAAAATAAATTTATAAAAATGGCACTCAAAAATTAGAAGGATTATTACCTACTAAATATTATCAAAAAACTACTGATAGATTAAGTTCTGCTAATGGAAGTAAAATGTATATAAAATATAAAATTCCTAAAGTACATGTATGCCAAGACAACATATGCTTTAAAACCTCATTTGTATTGGTAAAAAATATGACTGACAAAGTAATAATAGGATTACCTTTTATATATTTATTATATCAATTTACTACTAGTATTAGAGGAGTTACTACTAAATCATTTGGCCAACAAGTAACTTTTAAATTACTAAATAAACCAAAAACTATTGAATTAAAAAGATTAAAAGAATGTTCCATATCCGAATCAATAAATATTTTAAATCGAAAAGAAAAACAAATAAATTTTCTGAAAGAAGAAGTAAAATACAAAAGAATTCAAGAACAATTAGAAAAATAATAAACTAAAACAAAAAATAAATAAATTTAAAAATAAATTAGAAAAAGAAATATGTGCTCTTCTCCCTAGTGCTTTCTGGCATCGAAAAAAGTATATAGCAACTCTCCCATATATAAAAGAATTTAATGAAAAACAAATTCCTACTAAATCAAGACCTATCCAGATGAGTACAGAACTTATGGAACATTGTAAAAAGGAAATAAATGATTTATTACAAAATAACATAATTAGTAAAAGCAAGTCTCCTTGGTCTTGTCCAGCCTTCTATGTTAACAAAAACTCTGAAATTGAAAGAGGAGTCTCAAGGTTAGTAATTAATTATAAACATTATTTAGAATGGATAAGATATCCAATCCCAAACAAAAAAGATTTAATTAAAAGATTAAATAATGCAGTTATATTTTTCAAATTCGACTTAAAAAGTGGATTTTGGCAAATATAATTACATCCTAAAGATAAATATAAAACTGCTTTCACACACACCCTTTGGGCATTATGAATGGAATGTCATGCCTTTTGGATTAAAAAATGCTCCTAGTGAATTTCAAAATATTATGAATGAAATATTTAATCCTTTCAGTCAATTTTCTATAGTTTACATTGATGATGTTCTCATCTTTTCCAAATCAATTGGTGAACATTGGAAACACTTGAACATATTCATGGAAACTATTAAATATAATGGACTAGTAATCTCTGCTCCTAAAATTGAATTATTTCAGACAAAAATTAGATTTTTAGGCTATCATATTCACCAGGGAACATTTATTCCTATTAATAGGTCAATACAATTTGTTGATAAATTTCCTGATGAAATTTTAGATAAAACTCATTTACAAAGATTTCTAGGATCCCTTAATTATATTGCTGAGTTCTATCAGGATCTTAGGAAAAAGTGTCAACCTTTATTTGAAAGATTAAAAGACAACCCTTCTCCTTGGTCTTCAATCCATACTTCCACAGTTCAAGAATTAAAAAAGTACGTGAAGACATTGCCCTGTCTTGGCATCCCTACTGATAATTCCTTCAAAATTATTCAAATTGATGCCTTTGAAATTGGTTATGGAGGTATCCTCTTACAACAAATCAATCCAAACTCTTCTGAGTAAATAGTTCGCTTCCATTCAGGTGTATGGAACAAGGCACAAAGCAATTATAGTACTATTAAAAAAAAAATTAGCTATTGTTTTGTGTGTTTCAAAATTTCAAGAAGATATTTTAAATCAAAAGTTTTTAATAAGAGCCGATTGCAAAAGTACTAAATATGTTTTACAAAAAGATATCAAAAATATACCAAGTAAACAAATATTTGTCAGATGGCAATCAATTTTGAGTATTTTTGATTTTGATATTGAGTATATTAAAGAAAGTCAAAATTCAATTCCTGATTTTCTTACTAGAGAATTTTTACAGGAAAAATCATAGCCATGCCAACTCCATATTGCTACCATTA
>BRYE01000005.1:16260311-16267811 GCA_030159115.1 Actinidia arguta var. hypoleuca | reverse complement strand
ACGTCAATCGCCAAGTCCTCGACCCGAACATGAAAGAAGTTCCTCTTTCGGGCGAAGATGGAGGTTGCCACACCGAGATAACTGGGAACCCAGGCGCTGAGACAATTCCACCTCCCAAAAAATCAGAGATCTGGACGCTCGTCTTGACGTCATCAATACTGGGGCGGGTGCTCTAGAATCGTGGATGCTTTGATCAAACAGACCGAGCCACTATTCACAGGGAGGGTGATGAGAACTAGGATTTTCTCCACGTTCAAGCTATTTACTCAACTCGGGGTCTATGAAGAAAAGACAGATCCTATGGACCATCTGGATTCATACAAAAGCTTGATGTCACTATAGGAATATTCTGACGAGGTAAAGTGTAAGGCCTTCTCTGCAACATTGAAGGGTCCGGCGAGATCATGGTTCATAAAACTATCTCCGGGAATCATTTACTCGTTTGACGACTTTAGCAGGTTTTTCATCATCAACTTTATGAGCTGCTGAGTCAGACAGAAAAATGCCTCCCACCTCTTTATAATTCACTGGAAAGAAACTAAAAGCTTGAAGAATTATGTAAAGCGGTTCAACCAAGTTGTTCTGGAAGTGGAAGATCCCAGTGACAAGGTGGTGGTGATGGCCATGATGGAGGGACTTCGCCCAGGACCGTTGTTGGATTCCCTCTAAAAGAACATCCCTGAAACCTTGTCAACTTTCCAAAACAAGGCTGAGATGTATATTACTGCGAAAGAGTTGACCGAGGCTAAACGAATAAGGCAAGGAAGGGATGATAAAAAGAAAGAAACCAAGGTAATTACCTCTTCCACCACAGGCATGGTGATTACAGATTGAGAGAGCTCCAAGGCTGCCCTCTCTTCCACCAAGGGCGTGGTCATCCAAGAGAAACGACACTGGGGAAAAGCTCTTGCCATCTCGCCGATCAAAATGGGTGAGGTCGACGATTCAAAGGGCAAGGAAAAGGAGATGCCGATGCCTGATGCTAAGAAGTCTAAATCCAATAAGATGGGGAACAAAACTGCTTGCCCCTTGCCCCTGGAGAGGGCATCTCGGCCAGACCAGAAACTTAGTGGTGGCGAGTGCTTTTGTGGCCGAGAAGATTCTGACCGGGGTGGTGTTTTCTGCTCATAGAGAGAAGATAAAAAAAAATTGGCTTGGATCAAGTGGTTACTAAATTTCTCCACTGTATTGGCGAGGTATTCACCTATTTTCATTCTCAGCTTTTGTTTTTTGTATCTCTATTTATTTAAGGTGCTCATGAAATATTTATTGTAGCAGGAAGTTGTGCTAGGGTTCTCTCTCGACGTCTGAAGAAGGGATTAAGATCATAACGCCATCTTTCAAAATGCCCGAGCTAACTCAACCGAGCTTGAAATGGTCCGTGCTTAAAATCGGGCCATAGAGGCAGAGAAACTTCTGAACAAATCTGTGGAGCAAGCAAATGTAGCTGAGGCTGAGCTAAAAAAAGAAGTCCGAGGACATGGCAAAGTTGGAGGAGGTGGTGGCTAAGCTCAAGGTTCAAAATCAGCAACTTATGGACGAGAGAGACGTAACCGCGGACATGTTGGCGAAGTAAAAAATGCTGATTGCTAGACTAAAGGACTGAGAAGCTCACTTCAAGAAGCTTGCCATTGCGGAATTCAAATTCTCAAGTGATTTCCAAAAGGTAGTTAAGAATGTTGCTTTTAAGTATTTCGTTAAGGGGTTTGACTTTTACAAAAGGCAATTAGTTGTCCATCACCCCAACCTTGGGATTGATCTTGACGCCATGGACATGGATCATGAACTGCTCGAGAAGGAGAAGAGAGAAACTAAGGAGAAGAAAGTCTAGGAGGACAAGCAGGAGAAGGGCGAGGATAATATCAGGCCTCTCTCCCCTTGAACACTTTTTATGAATTTTTTTTATGAAATTTCTCATCTCTGTAATGGTGTTCTGTAATCCATTTTTTATAATGAATAAAAGCTCTTTCCTCGCTCTTATTATGTTCCTTTTGGTCGTATCGGTGTCATTACGTATTATTTAGAATATAGGCGATCTTAACCTAAATAAACTAGCGAACTCAACTTTGACGCTTCCAATTGTGTATCGGCCAGTAAAAACTGGCGATAATCAGTCCTAGCATACAAAATTACAAGGCGAGATTATTAAAATCTTTACCTGGAGTCCTAGGTGATGGCGACATCCATAATGGCGATTAGGAAGCCTTTTATCATATTTCAATGAATGGGCGTTCTTGATATAATCGTCAGCCTCAATGACGATCAAGATGCCTTATCATTTTTCAATGAATGGGCATTCTTGATATAGGCGACATCTTCAATGGCAATCAAGATGCCTTATCATTTTTCAATGAATGGGCGATCTTTATATAGGCGACATCCTCAATGGCAATCAATACGCCTTATCATTTTTCAATGAATGGCCATTCTTGATATAGGCGATATCCTCAATGGTGATCAAGACGCCTTATCATATCATAATGAATGAGCATTCTTGATAATGAAAACATCCACAATAGCGATCAAGATGTCTTGTCATATCATAATGAATGGGTCTTCTTGATAATGGCAACAACGGAATTGGCATTTTAAAAGAATGGCAACATATATTTATGGTGATAAAAGCAATAGAGAAATTTAATTAATCAACCATAAAGATAGGTGACTGACATAATAATTAGTAATACAAATGAAGCTTTTGGCACTCATATTGTCAAGTGATCTCATTCTCATGACGACCATATACATTACTGGTAATATTTCTTCAAGTGGTCAACGTTCCAAGGGTGAGGAAGGGTTTTCCCATCCATGTCTTCCAGCCAATAAGTTTCTAGTCTGGATACTTTGACAACTTTGTAGGGGCCTTCCCAAGTAGAACTGAGCTTCCCTACATTTAATTCATTTGTGTACAGAGTAACCTTTCTAAGGACTAGGTTGCCTAGCAAGAATGATCTGTGCTTGACTCTTTGATTGTGAAATTTGGCAACCTGGTGCTTATAAGTTGCTTAGCATATCTCGACTCGCTCCCTCTTTTCATCAAGTAGGCCAAGATTGAGTCTCAACTCAATTTTGTTGTTTTTCTTGTTGAAATTTGAGGTTCTAAAGCTTGGCATTCTAATTTCAACTGGTATAACAGATTTTGTCCCGTATACCATAGAAAACGGCATCTCGCCAGTAGGAATTCTACTCATTGTATGGTATGCCTAAAGTATGCGCGACAAGTTTTCTACCCATTCGCTTTTGGACTTTTTCAGCCTTGTCTTTAAATTTCTCAAGATCGTCTGGTTGGTGACCTCGACCTGTCCATTTGCTTGACGATGGTCTGTCAAGGGAAAATGATGGGAGATGTCAAGGTCTGAGTAAAACTATCTAAATTCATCATTGTCGAATTGCCTACTGTTGTCCGAGATAATATCCTTGGAAATCCCGAATCGGCAGATGATGTTTTTTCATATGAAATTTTTGGTATTTCTTTTTATGAATTTGGTGAGACATTTCACTTCTATCCACTTGGTAAAGTAATCAATGGTGATGATCAAGAATTTTCTTTGTAATAGAGCTTTGGGTAGAGGTCTAAGTATGTCCATGCCCCATTGAGCAAAGGGCCATGGGCTGGTTATCGGGACCATCTCAATGGGAGGAAGATGACTAATTGGAGCAAACCAATGACATTTATCACAATTTCTTATGTATGTCGCTGCATCTCGCTCCATCTATGGCCAGAAATAACCTTAGCAAATTGCTTTTCTCACTAGCGACCTCGCCCCCGAATGATTTTCGCAAATACCTTCATGAATTTTCCTTAGCACATATTTTCCTTATTCAGGTCGGAGACATTTTAGGTGCGGCCCTAAAAAAATATCTTTTATATAAGATTCTGTGGAGAATGCAAAACTTTGAGGATCTGTATTGGATCCTGTGAGCTTGGAGCTTGTTCAGTAGTAACGTGCTATTCTGGAGATATGCAATATTATCATTCATCCATGTCAGGCTTGTCTTTGCTTGAAGACTGATTTGGCGACCTCGATACTTGGATTTGATAAGAATACCAGAGGTATACTTCTTTTTGAGATAAAACCAAAGGCTGAGGCGAGGTTAGCCAAAGCATTGACCTTCTTGTTATCCTCTCCAGGGATTTTGAATTTTTTTATTTTCCTAGGCATGGTCTTTACCTTGTCCAAATAGACCACCATCCTAGTATCTTTAGCGAGGTAGTCTCCTTGGACTTGATTTACTACTTGTTGAGAATCACTAAAGGCGTCAAAGGAATCTACTTCTATTTCTGTTGCAACTCTCAGTCCGGCAAGAAGAGCTTCAAACTCGGCTTCATTATTGGTGACTTTGAATCTTATACAGATGGCGTATTTCATCTGCTTGCCTAAATGAGTTTGGAGGACAAGCCCCGCGCCACAACCATGTTAATTTGATGATCCGTCTTTGAACAATTCCTTTTGGCAAGGTCCTCGTTTGAATTTGGTTGCTTTTGAATTTGGTTGCTCTAGAGTCTCTTCCTCGGGTATGTTTTTCTTAGGCTCTAGAGCGACATCAGATGTGAACTCATCCACAAAATCAGCTAAGGCCTGACCCTTGATTGCCATTCTCGGTCTGTAATCAATATGGAACTCGCTTAGTTCAATGAACCATTTGAGAAGCCTCCCCGAGGTGTCAAATCGCTGGAGAACTTGCTTTAAGGGTTGGTCAATCAACATAGCAATAGGATGCGCTTGGAAATAATGGCGAAGCTTTCTGGTGGCAATAATGAGAGTAAAGGTGAGCTTATCGATTTTTAAGTATTTGGTCTTGGCGCCCCATGAGAACTTTACTAACATAATATATCGGCTTATGAATTATGTCCTCTTCTCAGATTAGCACTGCATTTACTGTTGTTGGTGAGATGGACAGGTATACGACGACTTACTCACCCATAACTAGAACTGTAAGCAAGGGAGGTGGGATGAGATAATCCTTCAGCTATTGAAATGCTATTTTGGATTCCTCATTCCACTAAAAAGTCTAATTTTTTCTTATGATCTTGAAGAACGAGGGCATTTGTCAGTTGACTTGGAGAAAAATCTATTTAGGGCGACTACTCGCCCAATCAATTATTGCACCTCGTAGGCGTTCCTTGGTGAGCTCATGGTAAGAAGGGCATGAATCTGGTCTGGATTGGCCTCAATCCTTCGCTTGGTTACCAAAAATCTGAGGAATTTGCCCGAGGAGACACCCAAGATGCATTTGGAAGGATTAAGCATCATTCGGTGCCTCCGTAGGATGCCCAATGCTTCTTCCAGATAGGCGATGTGATCGGCAGCCTTGAGGTTTTTGATGAGCATATCATATATGTATACTTCCATAGTCTTCCCGATCAACTCTCTGAATATTTTGTTCGGTGTCTTTGGTATGTTGCCCTCACATTTTTCAAATCAAAAGGCATGATTTTGTAGCAGTATAGCTCTCTTTCAGTAGTAAATGAAGTTTTCTATATGTCGGGTGGATGCATCTTGATTTGGTGATATCTAGAAAAGACGTCCATAAAATTGAGAAGTTCATGTTTGGAGGTGGCGTCAACTATTAGGTCAATCTTTGACAAAGGAAAACTATCTTTTGGACATACTTTGTTGAGGTCGGTGAAGATAACAAATACTCTCCACTTTCACCTTCTTTGGGGCGACGACAACGTTGGCGAGCCAATCTGGGTAGTGAGATTCTCTGATGACATTGGCCTTGATGACGTTGGCGCACTTCTTATTTGTCTTCGCTCCCAAATATGAATTCTTTATCGCAAATGTACAGGTCGCGAAGTAGTAATAAACTCGAAATATGAGTATCAATCCCACAAGGAGCAGTGCCTAGGTGAACACAAGATACTAAAAACACTACGATGCAATCCTAACTTATGCTTCAAAAAGGGAAAAATTAAATAAAAAATATATTATTAATTTTTAAAGAATTTAAAATTAAATATAAATTACAAAAGCAATAAAAAATTGATTTTTAATTTAATATTAAAAATAACTCAGAATCAATTGATCTAACCAATCGAGTTTCTCGAAATTCCAATAGAGGTTTTGTATTACTCAAATCTTTCGACTACGTCGTGAGTCTCGGATTTGAAAGATTTGACTTTTAAAATCAATTGTTCTTTCAATCTTCAACTTCTAAAATAAATCTGGTTATTATAATCATTTTGAAAGTATTTAGAACAAAGAAGAAGAAGAAGAAGAAGAAGAAGAAGAAGAAATATCAAAAGATTTAACGATGAAATCAAAATTTATCTCTATTATTCATTCTCGATCCCCAATCGATCTTCACAATCGCTCTCGAGTTGAAAAAATTAGTCACACATGGCTATGAAAAATAAATAATTAATTATGAAAGACATTCTGAAATATGAATACTTATATGAATAATTAAAATTAAAGAACTTAAATTAATTATGAAAAATTATAGAACAACGCGCGTAATTGAATAAAATCATAAATCTTATTGGTTAAACATAAATTAAATATAATCAATTATAAGAATTATTATGAAAAACTAAGCTAGGAGGAAGTAAAAATCCTAAAAAATAACGTATCTCGTTCATAAAATTATAACAAAATATATATAGGCTAGACAATTCGAGTCCTAGTGGGATTAAGATTCTTGCCTAGTTTTCCTCTTAGCATTCGAACCCTCCAAATGCCTTGTCGACCAGTGTTCGAACCCTAAGGCTAATTTTTTACCTATCTATTTCATCTCAATTTTTACTACTTTAGAGATTGATTCATCCAATTCTTATTAGCAACAAAGTTGTAGCCCTTGAAGTCTTCTTTCTAACGCATCAAAAATTAGCTCAATCAGACATCGGAGTAAAATGTTATGACAAAAATACCAAGACAGATTTAGCAAAAAAATCTACGAGCGTTCGAACGCTAATTCCTTTGTATTTTTGGCATTCAAACGCCAAGAATAATTTCTCCGAAGTTCCTTCACAGCGTTCGAACGCTAGTTGATGCCTATTTTTGGTGTTCGAACGCCTCATCCTGTGGCAGAGTTTCTTTAACTTTTTAACTCTTTGTGTGTTCGAGCACTAATATTGGCATTCGCCTAAGTACAAAAACCAATTTTCAGCTCTCGGGATTGTCGAACGCTGCACAGAGGCGTTCGAACCCTACCCTTCCATTTTTCTTCTCAGTGTTCAAACCCTAGATCCTTTTCAATTCTAGCATTCGAACACCAAGGCTTAAATCCTGATTTTTCTTTACAACGTTCGAACCCTAAATCCTTTGTGTTTTTGGTGTTCGAACCCTAAGTGCAATTTTTTTACTTTTCCTCTTAGTTCGTTTTGAAGCCCTTATAGTCTAATTCTTGCGATGCTTGTTAGATGCGACTTTGTTCAATTTTGTAATATCTTTCCAACAGCGCATCTTCTACTCCATTCTGAGCTACGGTTGAAAACTTTTATAATTTTTGAGATAAATTTTGGTAACAGCTTTCGACATGCGTGCCCACACTTTG
>BRYE01000005.1:16242811-16245311 GCA_030159115.1 Actinidia arguta var. hypoleuca | reverse complement strand
GTGTTTTTGAAGGTATCTCCTTCTAAGGGGATAAATCTTTTTAGCAAAATGGAGAAGTTAAAACCAAGATACATCGGATCGCTTGAAGTTCATTGTTGCCTATTGTATAACTCTACCGGAGCTATCACATGTTCATGATGTATTTTAGGTTTTGATGCTACAGAAATATGTTCATGACCCCATGTATGTGATTAACCACTATCTCTTGGACGTGAGTGAAGACTTGAGTTACATCAAAAAATCGATCGAGATTTTGGATCGTCGCAACCAAGTTCTTAGAAACAAGATCATTCCATTAGTTCGAGTCTTATGGAGAAACCATATGTGAGAAGTATCTACTTGGGAACGTGAAGATGAAATCTGAAAATGTTATCCCCTTTTTATTTGAATGACGACTTGTGTCAAGTTTGAGGACAAAACTTTTTAAGTGGGGAAGAATGTAATACCCTGAACTTACAATTTTTTTTATTTATGTAAATTATAACGTGTATGAAATTAATGTGAGTTATTAGAAGTTTAAAAGTCAAAGTGACCAAATTAGGGATAGAACACCGTCAAAACATAGACTTAAGTTTATGTAAAAAATCATTCTTGGCATTCGAACGCTAGTAAGGGCGTTCGATCGCTAATGCCAATAACCAGCTTCACATCTTCTGTGCATTCGAATGCTATAGACAAGTTTCTTCTTAGCGTTCGAATGCTAGTATGGGCGTTCGAATGCTAAAGCCTATAACAAAGTTTTATATTTTCTGTGCGTTCGAACGTGGCATTCGAACGCTAGGGCTAATTTTCTTCTTGGCATTCGAACGCCAGTATGGGCATTCAAATGCAAAAGCCTGTGAGACGTGATATGGGCATATAGGATTTATTTTTAATATGTGTCTAAGTTTATATACTTACATATACACCACACCACACACACACACACACGTATATACAGAGAGAGAGAAAATAAAAAAAAAGAAAAAGAAGAGAAAGGAAGAAGAAGAGGAAGAAGAGAAAGAGAGAGAGCTTGGAAAACTCAACCCAAGTTAGGGAAGTCATTATTGAAGCTTGAGAAGGCTTAGGAAGAAGTTAATAGCATAAAACCCTTGTATGCTAAGTAGGTAAATGTGTACATAGTGATGTTAAAGACCCTTTTAGAGTCCTATGGACGGATTTGAGATCTTGTAAGCTCAAATAAGTGGATTTGAGTATGGGGTTTAAAAAATCCCAATTTATCAAAGTTAGGTTTTTATTTTGAATTTTTAAATCTTAGAACTATCATGTTAGGGCTATGTTTGAGAGTTGATTTTTGAGTTAATGTGGTCTTCTTGGGTTGTTCTTTGACCCCTATGAGCATTGGAAGAAGTTGGAATAGTTTGGGTTGTGTTTGGAAAATTTTAATTTGAGAGTTTATTTTTGCTGCTACGAACGCTTAGCATTCGAATGCCATATCCAGCATTCGAATGGTAAGGACCTAGTGTTCGAACACCTCTGCGGAGCATTCGAACGAAAAGAGAGGGGAATATAGCCATTTTGCTTTGGCGTTTGAATGCCTTTAAGGAGCGTTAGAACACTAACTGTTTAATGCCTAGCGTTCGAACGCCATATTCCAGCGTTTGAATGCCAGGCCATTTTTTAGACTAAGTACCTTTTTCTTTTAGGACACTGAAGTATTTTGATAAATGGTTAGTTGGGAACCCTCAAGCCTATTCCTAAGGATATCCACTTAGAGCGAGTGTACCTTAGATCGAGTTGGGAGTTTCGTAGTAATATGTTATAAATGAATATATATGTTGTACTATAACTATCATGAATTCTAAACACATGTTTATGCTAGTATGTTATGAAATAAAAACTATGGATGGATATCTTTACATGAAATAAGAAGTATGTTCAATGTATAGTGCCAACTTGGAGTCTTCTGGTGGCAAGACCTTAACTCAGCCCGATAGTCCTACGATAGGGGATAGGAAATAAACTATCTATGTTGGGAGACGTCCTTAGCCTAAAGAGCCCCAACAAGACCTATATGGTTACTGTGCATGACCAAAAGGGTTACTATGTTGAGTTGTTGTAGTTTTTATACTTGCGGTTTCGCAGTTATGAAAGTTAAAACTATGCTATATTTACATGACGGTTTCAAATGAGATACGCATGCTATGTTAATGATCCATGATATTTTCTCGTTCATGTATTATTGTTATTCATTAAGTGTATAGCTTACGTTTTCAAAAATAAATTTTTACGAAGCCAATCCGAGAATTCATAGAAAGAAGTGACGATTCAGGCTTTAAATTTGTGGCCCAAATGCCTTATCTAGTTTTGTTCATGGGCTAGACCCTTTATTATGTGTCCTTAAGCTGGTCATGTTATGTATATATTCAAAGTTGGCCATATCATGTATAAAAATCAGGCACAGCTCTTTATGTAATCCACACTTTATGATTTTTAGTTATTATGATGTTTCCAACAATATGATTATGCACAGGAGTTCAACTGGTTTAATATATGTCGA
>BRYE01000005.1:16237811-16240311 GCA_030159115.1 Actinidia arguta var. hypoleuca | reverse complement strand
GCATCCATGGATTTCAATACATAGCATAGTAACATTGCGTACTTTGAAAGGCATGGCATTCATATTTAGAATATAATCATTGATGCATTGAAAGCATGGAAAAACGGTTACATACAACATAATACGTATTGAAAATACTTTTGAAGATACATAGGTTTTGTCCATGGCATCATGTTACTCACCTTGGTTTCCTTGGCTAAGTGCTACACTTGGCGTTCCTACACATATAGGATATACGATACAAAATGTCAATACTATGATCGAGAAGGTTTAAAACTAATATAACAACTCTTGACTTGACTAAAGGTATCCCCTCTCAAGGATAACCAACGCCCTAGGACAACACTCCTAGAAATAGGTTCAAGGATCCTAGATTGACTATTAATGGTCAAAGACAACACTTGGCTATAGTTCCTTCATCGCATTCCATTTACCTCACGACAATAAATATACTTCCTAGGTCAATATCATTTGAAAATAGACTTAATGACCTTCAATTTGGTAGGTCATGAGTTCGAAACGCATCCCAAATGAAGAAGTTATGCCAAATGGAATAAAAACTAAATTTCTAAAAAAATTGTGTTGTTGAAAAAATCTTAGGTTGAATTTAAACTTCAATATCTCATAATATATATGGAATTAAATTGTAAACTTTATGTTGTTAGAAAGGTCTACGAGTTATTTTCCAACGCTTCAAACGGTGTCTCAATCCGAATTTTCTAGAGAAAGTTATACCCGTTTTACAAAATAGTGTCTGGGCTGAAAATGGTCTGGCATTCGAACGCTGAGTCTGGCGTTCGAACGCCCGGCAACCCGAGAAATGTTAACTCTCTGGACGTTCGAACGTCCCACAGAGGCGTTCGATCGCCAGCCGCACGGAGCAGCAGAAATGGCATGAAAACTTGCCAAAAACTTATCCAATCTTAACCCAAAGCTTCACCAAAGTTTTTATGGCTCAACTACACACTCAAGAGACAACAATAACTCAAAATCAAATCTCAAAACTAACACTAGCATGGTAGATCTAAGGTCAAGTTTCAAAAATCATAACATTAATAATTTGGGATTCTTGTGTTAGCATTCAATTTCTTTGAATTGAGCTTCAATATACTTCAATTGGGACTTAAGGGAGTCCTCTAAACTCAACATTGGGCTTACTAGAGACATCTAAGACATAAAAATAGATTTTTCTCACCTCCTCAAACTTGGTAGAGCTTTCAATGACTTTCTTAGGCTTGGATTTTGGACTCTTTCCAAGTTTCTCCTTCTCTTCCTTCCTTCTTCTTCCTTTTTTTCTTCTCTCTCTCTCTCTATACGAATTTTGTGTGTGTGTGTGTTTGGTTTGGTGCTTGGAAGAAACACATGGGATTCAATCCCATGTGCCCACCTCTATTCTTTTTTGTTACAACCTTCCTCTTAATTGGTCATTTCATCTATTTTGGTCACTTTTGACTACTTTGACCTCAAAATACTTACAATTAGGTCCTAATAAAATTAAATTTTTACATTAAGACATGAATAAAGGAAATTTATGAGTTCGGGGTATTACATTCTCTCCTCCTTTATAAAAGTTTGTCCTCAAACTTGTTTAGCATAGTATTTATGTTATTCTCATCGTTGTGGTTCCTTTCTGTTTCCGTTGCGCTACTCTGATAAAAATTCCTTGCATACTCGATTGTCTAACTGGTGATCGTTAATGTGCTTGATTGTGGGGTTAACCCTTTGGTTGCGACTGCCTCTACTGCCCTCTCGGTTGGGCAGCCTACAATATGGTAACCCGATTAATACTATCCACGACAATCGGCCTTCCCCAAAATATCTGGACAAGGACAATATCAAAATTGTATATGATGAGTAAACAAAATAGCATTACTGTAAATTAGAAAAGCTGCATAACTCGACTTATTGTAATGTTCATTCAAATAGAAATGGATATCGTTCTCGGATTTCATCTTCTCGTTCCCAAGTTGATTCTTCCCACGTATGGTTCTTCCATAACACTCGTACTAAAGGAATGACCTTGTTCCTAAGAACTTGGTCACGACGATCAATAATCTCGATTGGTCTTTCAGCATAGCTCAAGTCTTCGCTCACTTCTAGAGGATAGTGGTCTATCACATGTGTGGGGTCATGCACATATTTCCGTAACATTGAGACATGAAAGACGTCGTGAAATTGTGAAAGCTCCGGTGGAGGAGCGATACGATAAACGACTGGTCTGATTCGTTGTAGAAATTCAAATGGTCCGATGTATTTTGGCTTCAACTTTCCCCTTTTTTCAAAACGATAAACACCTTTGGTAGGAGACACTTTTGAAAAATACATGATCCCCCTCCTCGAACTCTAACTCTCGTCTCCGTATGTCTGCATAACTCTTTTGTCGACTCTGGGCGGTTTGCAATCTCTGCTGAATCACTTTGATCTTGTTGGTGGTCAGTTGAACGATTTTGGGTCCTAAAATTTGTCGTTCTCCCACTTCGGTCCAATAGACTGGCGACCT
>BRYE01000005.1:16222811-16227811 GCA_030159115.1 Actinidia arguta var. hypoleuca | reverse complement strand
AGATATGACTAACAATATAAAGACCATCCACCAATGTACCAGAATAAATAAAACATTTATTTATCTTATTAACAATTGAGTTATTAAAATAAATGGAATATCTATTATCAAACTAAAATTAAATTCCTTCTAGTAGAAGATACATAAAGAGAGTCTTTTAATATTAAAATCCTATCTCTACCAAAAAAAATACTAAATTTCTTCTACTGTAACTGCTGACACTCTCGTGATGTCCCCCCAAAAGATATAAATCTCTCCATCACTAAGTTGGCAGGTTTGATAGAACCCCTACAAAGAATTACATATATGATTAGTGGTTCCCGTATTTACACACCATGTACCAATAGATACACCGCTAAACATGTTTGAACTACAAGTGAATAAGATTTACCTTTATTATTCTATTTGGCTAGATAGATCAGACATTGTAACTTCTAGTGTCCCGATTGCTTGTAGACAAAATACTTGTCCTTAAGCTTTTTCACTCCTCTTTGAGACCCATAAGGTTCCTGAGGAGCTACTTTTCGTTTCTGAACCTTTTTCTGCTTCTTCTTTCCTTTCCTTTCCTTTTAGAAGTAGAATATTTTTTAGTAACAAGGGCAACAACTGGCTTCAGCTACTTGAAGCTATTTAATAAGCTCTGCCAATAAATAAGAGAACTTATTCATGTTGTAGTTTAGGAAGAACTGATTAAAAGAATCAAGCAACGACTGGATAATGATATCAACTTGGGTTTTCCTATTGATTTCAGATACAAGGATCTCTAGTTCATTCAAAAGACTCATCATTTTCAAAACATGATCCCTCATTGGGGTCCCTTCAACCATAGTTGTGTTCATTAGATCTCTCATGGCAACAAGTCTAGCAACACGATTTTGATCCCCAAACATTTATTTGAGTCTCAGCATCATGTCATAGGCAGTGGGCATAGGCTGATGCTGATGCTGATGCTGTAGAACATTCGACATGGATGCCAAAATGTAACACCGTATCATCCCATCAGCCTTTTTATACAACTGGTAAGCCCGGGTTTTCTCATCGGTTGCCCCCTCACCAAGTTGCTACAGACAGATCTTTGTGAGCACAAAATTATATTATTCGGCAGTGATACAACGGATACGTACAAAGAACCAATAATCACACCCTAGCCGCTAATTCTAAAGAATTCCAGTTTGGATTTCTTTCCTAAACCTGTTGATTTAAGAGAATACCAGACAAAAAGACATCAAACGTTCGTTGATTCGCATGGATACCGAACGATTGGGGTAAATGGTACAAACTCGCATAAAATCTATATTAATCTAAAAACACTACTAAAAACATCACAAAGAGAGTATAAATAGGCTACACAAAATCCTAGGACACGGGACAAACCGGGTTAAAAGAAAAAACTTACGAAAACCCTAAAAATAAGCTCAAAACACTAAACTAGCCAAAAATCATACTTGAAAGCATTTTTGTGGTATTTTCTAGGCCCTTCGCCTCTTCGTGATCTTTTTAAAAATATATTATAATAGAAAAAATGAGTTACATAACAAAAGTTATGGCCGATTAAAGTTTATTGATCATGCGGGCTTAACAATGCCCCCGGGTCTCCAAATAGTCTTATGTGATGCTATCCGCATCATACTCCCAAGGTTAGAAAGAATTCACCCTCGAATTCGGTACCTCCTTCTCTTCTGAGCTTTCACCACAATAGGGGCATGTGATGCTTCACATTGAACACGTCAAAAGTGTTGTCATGACTTGGCAGCTTCAATTACTAGGCATTATGATTAATCTTCTCGATGATCTCATACGGCCAAAATTTTCAAGCTACAAGTTTATTATACTCGTGCGCAAGATATCGATCCTTGGTCAGCACTGCCCACATAAAATCCCCTACTTCGAACTTGACCAATCGCCACTTCTTGTCAGCCATTTCTTTATACTTTGTCATTGACTCAAGCAAATTCTGTTGCACCTATTTTATGGACCTTTTGTAAATCACTAATGAAATCCTCGGCTTTCTTATGGACCTTCTTCAAATCTGGAATGGGAACTAGGTCAATTAAAGTTCGCGGCTGGAATGCATAGTTGTCAAAGAATGGACTAAAACCCAAATTGCGATTCACCGACTGATTAAATGAAAACTTTGCTTGGTACAATTTCAAATCCCAAGATTTCAAATTTTCCCCCACTAAACACCACAACAAGTTACCCTAACGAATGATTCACCACCTCGGTCTGACTAAGGACAGTATACACTGCTAAAATCCAGTTTAGTGTTAGTCAACCACCACAAGCACCTCCAAAACTGACTAAGGATGTTAGAGTCTCTATCAGAAACAATGGACATAGGAAGTCCATGAAGGCGATACACCTCTCGGAAGTATAACTGGGCAATGTTGACGGCATTATTGGTCTTCTTACACCCAATAAAGTGCACCATTTCGTGATCCTATCCACTACCACAAAGATAGAGTCACTGCCCCGTTGTGTAAGTGGCAATCCTAGGACAAAGTCCACGCTCACATTTGCCCAGGGCCACTCTGAAATTGGCAGTGGCATGTATAACCCGGCATTTGTGGCTATTCTTTTCGAAACCTGGCATATTCATCACCTTTCAACAAATTTGGCTACCTCACGTCGCATGGAAGTCCAATAGTAAGAATTGGCCACAAGCTGGTATGTCTTATCTCTACCTATATGCCCCACATCATGTAACTCTTTAACGATCTTGAGGCTGTAAGCTTGATTGTGGTACACACAATTGAGTCTCCTTGAACAAAAACCTATCAAGCAACACATTATCCGGACACTACCCTAAAAAATCATACTTAGAAGCATTTTTTTTGCTTTTTACAAGCCCTTCTCCTCGTCGTGAATTTCTAAAAATATATTATAATAGAAAAATAGAGTTACGCAACTAAAGTTATGGCCTATTAAAGTTTACTGATCATGCGGGCATAACGATGCCCTTGGGTCTCCAAATAGAAAGA
The DNA here is from genome assembly GCA_030159115.1 of Actinidia arguta var. hypoleuca. NCBI lineage: Eukaryota > Viridiplantae > Streptophyta > Magnoliopsida > Ericales > Actinidiaceae > Actinidia > Actinidia arguta. Next base: position 16,224,830 of record BRYE01000005.1, on the reverse strand, counting down.
ATTCACCCTCAAATTCAGCACCTCCTCTTCTTCTGAGCTATCACCACGATAGGGCATGAGATGCTTCACATTGAACACGTCAAAAGTGTTGTCATGACTTGGCAGCTTCAACCGGTAGGCATTAGGATTGATCTTCTCGATGATCTCATACGGCCAAAATTTTCAAGCTACAAGTTTGTTATACTCGCGCACAAGATATTGATCCTTGGTTAGCACTACCCACTAAAATCCCATACTTCGAACTCCACCAATCGCCGCTTCTTGTCAGCTGCTTCTTGTCAGCCACTTCTTTATACTTTGTCATTGACTCAAGCAAATTCTGTTCCACCTATTTTATGGACCTCTTGTAAATCACTAATGAAATCTTTGACCTTCTTATGGACCCTTTTCAAATTTGGAACAAGAGCTAGGTCAATTAAAGCTTGTGGTTGGAATGCATAGTTGGCAAAGAATGGACTAAAACCCGAATTATGATTCACTGACCGATTAAATGCAAACTTGGATTGGTATGACTTCTAATCCCAAGATTTTATATTTTCCCCCACTAAACACCGCGGCAAGTTACCCAACGAACGATTCACCACCTCGGTCTGACTAAGGATGGTATACACTGCTAAAATCCAATTTAGTGTTAGTTAACCACCATAAGCACCTCTAAAAGTGACTAAGGATGTTAGAGTCTCTATAAAAAACAATGGACGTAGAAATTCCGTGAAGGCGATACACCTCTCGAAAGTATAATTGGGCAATATAGATGGCATCGTTGGTCTTCTTACACGCAATGAAGTGCATTATTTTCGTGAGCCTATCCACCACCACAAAGTTAGAATCACTGCCCCGTTGTGTATATGACAATCCTAGGACAAAGTCCATGCTCACATTCACCCGGGGTCATTTTGGAATTGGCAATGGCATGTATAACCCGACATTGGTGGTTGTCCCTTTTGAAACCTAGTAGATCCGGCACCTTTCAACAAATTTGGCTACCTCACGTCGCATGGAAAGCCAATAGTAGGAATTGGCCACAAGCTGGTATGTCTTATCTCTCCCCATATGCCCCTCATCATGTAACTCCTTAACGATCTTGAGGCCATAAGCTTGGCCGTAAGCTGGTAGTCCCCTTGAACAAGAACTCGTCAAGCAACACATAATCTGTATGCTGCCCTATTTTAACCTCATGGATAATAGGTGCAAAAGTAGGATTAGTCCTCAATAACTCGTGAAAAGTATCAAAACCAATTACCTCAGCACGCAAAGTGGTAAGTAAACAAGTGCGGCAGCTAAGAGCATTGGCCACCCTATTTTGAACCCCAAACTTATGCTTAACGGAGAACATAAATTGTTGCAAGTACGCTACCCACCTCGCATGCCTCGTCGAGAACTTATCTTGGTTGTTAATATGCTTCAACAAATCATGGTCAGAAAACAACACAAAATCACTCTGCGACAAGTAAGAGTACCAATGCTTCAAGGCCTGAATAATCACATAAAACTCTACATCGTAGGTGCTATAGTTCACATTTGCCCCATTCACCTTCTCACTGAAATATGCAATTGGACATCCCTTTTTGCTAAGGACAGCCCCGATGCCAACCTTTAAGGGATCACAATGCAACTTAAAAGGTTTAGAAAAATTGAGCAAGGAAAGCACATGTGGTCGGTAAACTTTAATCAGTTGTAACTTTTGCTGCGTAACTCTATTTTTCTATTATAATATATTTTTGAAAAGCTCGCGATGAGGTGAAGGGCCTAAAAAATACAAAAAAATACTTCTAAGATTGATTTTTGTCCTGTTTAGTGTTTTGGGCTTTGTTTTTAGGGTTTTCGTAAGTTTTTTTCTTTTAACCTGGTTTGTCTTGGGCCCTAGGATTTTGTGTAGCTCATTTATGCTCTTTTTATGACGTTTTCAATAGTTTTTTTAGATTAATATAGTTTATGCGTGAGTTTGCGTCATTTACCCCAATCATTTGGTACCCTTGCGAATCAACGAAGGATTGATGACTGTTTGCTTGGTATTCT
>BRYE01000005.1:16202811-16212811 GCA_030159115.1 Actinidia arguta var. hypoleuca | reverse complement strand
GCAAAAGGAATGCTTATGAGTGAGGCACTCTTGGGCGTTGCAGTCATCTACAAGCTCCTTGAGACGTGGAAAAAGTTCAAGGGCTATCCTATGTTTAAAAATAAAGAATTGACCTTGAAAGTTCTTTTTTTCAAACTCAATATTGAGGAGAAAAACTTTGCAAGAAACAAAAGTGCTAAGACCTCCTACACAGCTAAGGCTAACTTTGTGGAGCATATCCCTAAATTATGCATATCTATGAGATATCTAAATATGCATTTTATGGAAACTAGATGTGATTCCTTAGGATATAATTGAAATCTAGTACATATGTATACGTTAAACATGATATCCGACCTACTTGTCGTTAAGTAGAGTAAAGATCCAATCATATCTCGATAGAGTTTTTCATTAATATTTTTACCATTTTTCCTAACAACAATTACAGATTGAAAGAAACTAGAAAGCATATATGCCATCTCAAAACTATTTCCATTAGCATGGACAGAAATCAATAGCATAAAAATTAAAACAAGGATGAATAAATACTTGAATGTGAAAGAATGACAATATTAAGCGTTACTTCTCACAACCGAATAAGGTGATGGACTCTATTCCCCTTGAACCGAACGAAAGGATCAATTTCTCATTCTCAAAGAATTTCCAAAAGTAAAAGAAATAAGATGATCCTCTATCTGATTCCTTTTTCCTATTTAACCTAAAGAAGGTAGCCTTAATGATAAGATACTAAGGATAAAAATTAGGAGATTTGATGCTGTAGAGAAAATCTCTTAAATCCCATCACATTTCCTCTTAACAATAGGACTCCCAATTCCGTTAATTTCCCACCAGATTAGGAAACAAACTCGCCCTCCAACTTGTATTAGAGTTTTTGTATTGAAAACGATCTTTTATGGCCTTGCACTCTTCATAAAAGTTGTAGACCTGGATGTGTAGAAGAATTTGGGCTTATGAATAGCCTAATTTAGATATCTTAAGCTCAAGATATGCCCATTTGAATGTTGTGTGCGCGAACAGAAAATCCTACCGCAAATAGGATTCAGACCCGAATTTGCAACTCCATTCAGAGGCCCAAACGAACTCGGATTTTTGCCCATAATACCTTTATAGAAAGCTTAATATGTTTACTTCAACTTTTATGAAACCCAGATTTCCATTTGGAACTCCAACTTAGTGAAAAAAACTGAAACTAGCAACAAAGTTCCAAAACATAAAATGTGGAATTTCTTATCTTTTAGAAATTAATTCACAAAGTCTCTTAGGCATGCCAAACCCATAAAATAACTTTTAATAAGATCAAATAATCTTAAAACACATTAATGAGTATAATGTAAAAGAAGTAGAAATATATGTATATTTTGCACTTATCAAATTCCCCCACACTTAGGTTTTGCACGTTCTCGGGCAAAATTCAAATTTACTTTTCCGAACAAAAAGTGTAATGCCATCAATGAAGACCAATTAACTCTCAAATCATCATAGCATAGCATGAACAACATTCTAAACAACTTAAAAATGCTGATCAAGTGTTTGAAATGTTAGTGTTTCACTCAATTTTGTTCTACTCGAAATGATTTACCATAAGCATGCAAATCTTCTTATTCTCCACCACTTGAATTACATGCATGACACAAATCGTAAGGTCTTTCCAAGGGTTGTAATGGGGTTCGGTATAAGGTAGGGAATTTCTGGTAAGGTAGCTTAAAGTCGTTGAAACCAATGGAGCAAAAATACCCAAAACCAAACATAAAATATCAAACACTCTATCTAGCCATTTTAAACTTGAAAACATTAAAACCACAATAACCTCCTTCATTAATCATTGAAAAGAACAATTTTCATTCAAACCAAAGAATGATCTTTCACCTTCTAAATCTCCAACCCCTTTTCTAAAATGTTTCGGAGGAATCAACGATATGAAAGTTAGAACAAGCTCCTCTTTCACTTCCCTTTTACTTTACTTCCTTTTTGTTTTTTTGAATCAAATTTATTTAACTCAAAAATTCAACATAACAACTTCTTCTATTGCACCTACCATAGCCACTCCACAAATTAAGACACCCCCAAACTTATTCCATGTATTCCCATGCTTTTATAATGATGAATGATGCTCTATTAGCTCTAAGGCTTGGATGGGATATTTTTGGGTTAAGGCTTGTAATGTAGGTTTACAATTCAAAGAAAAAGTCCATCAACTCAAAAGGGTTTATAAGGGAAAATTAATTCAAAGTTGGGCTGCTAGGCTATATATGGCACATAACAAAAAATGCCTTAATCTTGTTGATGCATGCATGTATAAGTGTGGTTTCAAAAAGAATCATGGCAAGTTCTAGAGAAACAAAACATTGGAAACAAATCATACATGAAAGGAAAATATAGACCGTTATGGATGTTTCGGTCTTAAGGGTCAAGTCACACAGACTTGTGTCTACCAAATCTAGTTACTTTATTCCCGAAGAAAATAGATTGACTAAACAATCTTAAGAAACCAGATCATCATTCAATCATGTTATGGTTTTATTTTTATTTATTTTCTAGTTCAATTGAAAATTTGTTAATGACATTAACACCCAAGACATTTAATATTTCGGTCAAAAATGCTGAATTTTAAAGCACAAAAATTTTCATTTCGCAAACTCGAAGCACTTTGAATTTGAACATTTTCTCCTAAATTCCTCCACACTTAATATGAGCATTGTCCTCAATGTTCACAATTATATGTTATAAAGAGAGAATGGGAAAAAATGACTGCCTTGATATTTATTCTTGCGCCATGCTATCTATCTTTAAAATCGGGTATGTCCATAAGTATGCTCCACATTTTTACTGGGGGGAATAGAATCTGGCAAAGAAAATATGGTTGAGAAAATATCATATAACCAATACTGAATCAAAATAGATAAAGTACTAAAATGAACTAAACAAAAAGAAATCTTTATTGTTCGTAGTGCAATACCACATTTGGGTTGCCTCCCAAAAGCGCCTTTCTTTATTGTCTTTGGCTAGATAAACTCTCCTCGCATCAAGTTTCCTTGTAATTTGGCTCTACCAAATGAATCTCCTCCGCATTAGTATTTTCAAAATTTTGTATAAAAGGTTTAAGTCTGTAACCATTCACCTTAAGAATTTTGTTAGTTCCCATACTCTGAATTTCAATAACACCATTAGGAAAAATATTAAATACAATAAATGGTCCAATCCATCTAAATCTCAACTTCCCTGGCAAGAATTTCAACCTAGAGTTAAAAAGCAATACTCATTGACCAATAAAAAATTGTTTGCGATGCAAAAGCTTGTCATGAAGGTATTTGGTCCACTCCTTGTACAGTCTTGCATTGTCATAAGCTTCCAACCAAATTTACTCCAGCTTTTGGAGTTGTAACATATTTTCAGACCCAGCCTCTTTAGCATTTAAGTTGCATTTCTTCACTACCCAAAAAGCACGATGTTCAATTTCAACATATAAATGACACAACTTACCAAAAACCAACCTATAGGGTGACATCCCAATTGGAGTTTTGTATGTTGTTCGGTATGCCCAAAGTGCATCCTCCAAATGCAGACACCATTCTTTTGGTTGGGGTTTATCATTTTCTCTAAGATGCTTTTAATTTCTCAGTTCGAACCGACAGTTTGCCCTTTGGTTTGTGGATGATAGGTTATGGCTACTCGGTGATGTACTCCATATTTTTGCATCAATGCTCAACAGTTCAGTTACAAAAATGGGTGCCTTGATCACTAATTATTGCTCTAGGAATTCCAAACCTACTGAAAAATGTTAGACTTGAGAAATCCTACAACCACCTTAGAATCATTAGTACGGGTAGCCTTTGCTTCTACCTATTTTTAAACATAATCCACAGTGAGCAGTATATATACAAAGCCAAATGAAATAGGGAAAGGTTCCATAAAATCCATGCCCCATACATAAAAAATCTCACAATATAAAATAGGAGTTTACGGTATTTCAATCGCTTTAGATCCTATTAAGTATGATCTAAACTTATCCAAGGCAAACACAATGTCTAAGAGCTCTTTTTTTGTTGAATAATTGTGTTGAGCGGAGTTTAGCGTCATTGACGCATAGCAAATGACATGACTTTTCTTTCCATTTTATTGGCCAAGTACAACTCCCATGGCATATTTACTTGTGTCGCACATGATCTCAAAGGGCATATCCCAATTTGGTGGTTGTATAATTGGTGCTAAGGTGAGCATAGCCTTTAATTTGTCAAATGCTATTCGAAAATCTTCTTCCAAGTCAAATGGCGCATCCTTTCGCAACAACCTTGACAATGGTTGTGCAATTTTTGAGAAATCTTTGATGAACTGCCTGTAGAAACCTGCATGGCCAAGAAAACTATGAATTTCCCTAACATTAGTAGGGTATGGTTAGCTTGTAATCAAATCAACATTTTCCTTGTCAACCTCAATACCCCTAGTTGAAACTACATGACACCAAACTATTCCCTGTTGGACCATGAAATGGCATTTCCATAATTTAGAACCAAGTTTGTGTTAATATAGCGCTTCAAAACCTTATCCAAATGATCTAAACATTGATTGAAATAGTTTCCATAAACAGTAAAGTAATCCATAAATATTTCAATGCAATTTTCAATCAAGTCAGAAAAAATGCTTATCATGCATCTTTGAAATGTACCAAGGGCATTACACAATCCAAAAGGCAAATAAAGGTTCCAAATGGGCAAGTGAAGGTTGTCTTTTCTTGATCTTCTTGAGCTACCACTATTTGATAATAATCATAAAATCCATCTAAGAAACAGAAAAATGACTTACCAGTCAGTCTTTCAAGCTTTTCGTTGATAAAAGGAATTTTTGCCCATAATACCTTTACAGAAAGCTTGATATAAGTACTTCAACTTTGATGAAATCCACATTTCCATTTTGGGACAAGGTCTGAAACATAAAATGTGAAATTTCTTTACTTTTAGCAATTAATTCACAAAGTCTCTTAGGCATGACAAACTGATAAAATAACTTTTAATAAGCTCAAATAAGCTTAAAACACATTAAATAGCATAATGTAAGAGAAGTAAAAATATATGTATGTTTTGCACTTATCATTGGGACTCAAAAAAGAGTTAGCTTCACCAAGGTCGCAAGAACTCCTAAGTCAAAGCGTTTGGGACTGGTTCATACTAAAGTGTGGAGACCAACTCAGGTATCATCTCTTGGTGGCTCACTTTATTTCGTTACCTTTTATTGATGATGCAAATCGTAAATTGTGATTTTATTGTATCAAACGTAAATCTAATGTGTTTGATACTTTTAAGAAATGAAAATCCTTAGTAGAAAGTCACACATTATATTGCTACTTACTGGTCAAATTCTCTCGCATTTTAGCATTATTGTGCATATTATCTATTCAACTTAATCATTATTTGGTGCAAATGGGTTAAATTATTTTGCAGGTCAAATGAGCGTTAAGGAAATCAAAAGAGGCACTGAGCATTTTCCAGATTTAACTAGTTCAACCTGTAAGTTCAATTGGTTGAAGGTGAATAAAAGCATAAAAAAAACATCCTTAACTGATTGAAACTTTGCGCTCAATCGGTATAACTGAAGTAGAAGTCTTAGACCGCCATCCTCAACCAGTTCAACTTTAAACTCAACTAGTACAACTAAAGCAGAAGCCTCAAACCGCTTGTTACATCCCCTGACCCCTACGGGCTCCACATGGCATCGTGTGATGTCATATTAAAGTGAAAAAAGGTTTAGTTAGAAAATCCTTCTTTAAAATTTTATTCTTTAAATATTATAAAACCCATATATATTTTGCAAAAGTGAATTGAATAAACATAATTAATATTTTGGAGACAAAAGAGAATAAATGTTTAAACCACATTCATTCATTAACATATGCCCATGATGATAGAGAGACTGCACCTTTATTAGCATTACACACATAAAGTTATGTTTACATATCCAAAAAGACAGTCTAAGCTAGACAAAAGAATTTCATTGTTCTTGCAACATAAATAAGCTAAAGTCTATATTCAAAAATTAGTATCCTTCATGATGAAAATCAAGACATTGAGCACATAGTAACATCAAAGCATGGGCAAATCAAGCTAATCCACATTATTTCTTTTGTTACCTAAAATATTGTCAAAAACAATATTCATATGCACAATTGCTTAACGTATAACCATAAACTCTAGCATAGATTTGATAGAGATACAAAGGGGTAAAAAAATACCATAGATAAACAATTGTATAACATAACATAACATTGGAGAAAATATTTTCTTTTCAAAGTATCATAAATCAAAGTTCATGCTAATACTTGTTATTTGACCATATCATAGTCAACATAATTCTTGAAAATATACATTATGCTCTATGATCGCTCACCTTTAGTCGGGTATCATATGTCATAAATGACCAAATTCACACATCCTTAGTTTGAGGTGCGCCAGTGCCAAATACCTTCCCGAAAGATAGAAACATAAATGTTGCATAAGCATATATATATACAAAGTATTTTCGAAAGAATCAAATCTATTCCATGGATTTATTTTCCCATAGCATAACATAATTACTTAGAGGTTAAGATTACCTACTTTAGTCACGTAGATATTGCATTATACTTGTCCCTTGGGTTCCTTAAGAGAGCTTGAGTCAATTCCTATATGTTTTATTCATTTCAATGATTAGTATTATAGACTATGATTGGATAAGTGCATGATGAAGCAAGACTCTCAATAGATTTTTATATGACAAGTCTTTCTAAAAAAATAATTTTTGTCAATTTGATTAAGTGTGGAAAAATAAAATTTTAAAATATTATTTTCTTCAAACTAATTTTTCTTGTAATTATTCTTTATACCTTGAATAGTGAAAATTGATTTTATAGAATTCTTATTACAAGGTATACCGTCAATTGCAAGAAAAATTATTTTTAAAATAATCGCCAAACCTTGTTTTCTACTAAAACTAAAATTTTACTTTTTTTATTTAATGAGAATTATATTTTTTCTTTTTTATTGAATCTAAATGGGGGGTATATTTTCTTATTTACATTGTAAACTTAAAGTGAAAGGAAATGTAATATTTATGACTTTTACTAAAGGAAAGGTAAGGTTTACTGAAGAAAAAGTAAATGTTTCCAATGGAAATAAGTTTGTTGTCAGAGGACTACGCCAACAGTGGAGGTTCAATTGGTCTAAAAGAGCGTAAAGAAGATTAGAAGAGGCAAGGATATGAGATGGACCTAATTCGCAAAGTGCTAAGGATTTTCAAACCTCAACCAATTCAGAAAATGTTCAACCGTTCATGGGGAGCAATAGACGAAATTTCTATTCTCAACTAGTTTAGAAAAAGTTCAACCAATTCATGGAAAGCAGTAGCTGAAATTGTCATTCTCAACCAGTTCAGAAAAATGTTCAACCGATTCAGACAAAGGTTCAACCAGTTCAGAGGGAGCATAACCTAATTGGTTATCTAGACTGGACTTGTAGGCCTATTTTGGGAAATCTAATGTCACAATTAGGAAATAAATACTGAAGAAAAGTTGTAGAAAAATGAAATATCTGCTTAACATAACTTGAATGGAATCAAACGAACATCATATGAAAGACTTACGCACAAAATACGAGTTGTTGTTCAAGAGCAAAGATAGGACATCGAGTATATATGAATTTTGGCCCTACAACAGCGTACAAGTGATGTATTTTCAGGGTATTTTGAAGGTTTAAAAATGCTAGGGCATAATACTCAAATATAACGTGGTAAAACAATTCTCAAAGTGAAAGAAAATACCAAAGAAAGGAGAAAGGAATGGGGTTTTACCTGGTAGGAAAACATGAGTGAGTTCCTCACTATTCTCTCTTTCTCTCTCTCTCTCTCTCTCTCTATCTTTGATGTGTGAAAATCGCAGCATAATGAAGATGTCTATGGGTGAGTCATGGTGGTGAGTCACATATGTCATGTGGCTCACATGGCTCCACATGTCCTAAATCATGCTAGGGTGACACTTCACTACATGAGGTGTCCTCATATAATAATTCCATTGTTCACATAAGAAAAATGAAAAAAATGAAGAAAAAGACTGGATACTCCAGGTAATGATAGAAAAATAATGTTGGTCTTGCGCATTTATTTGAAATTATGCCTGAAAAGTTATTTTTGAAAAATATACAAATATTACCATAAGATTAGAAAAATATGGTGATCGTAAATGAAATATTAAAAATGAATAAGGGGAGTCGAGATATTACACTGCCATCCTCAACTTGTCCAAATTTGATCTTAACCGCCTAAACTGAAGCAGATCCATTACCATATTTAACCTGTTGAAGAATAAACTCTACCGTGTGAAGAATAATCTCAATAGATTGAACTATAAAACAAGGGGAAAACAAGGCAAAACTTTAACCGATTGAAGAATAGACTCAACTGGTTGAACCATGGGGAAACCCTAAGGCTGAAGGAAAGATCCTAACCCATTGGGACTCTGTCTCAACTAGTTGAGTAAGGCAACAGAGCACCAAAGTTAGCATTGAGGGCTTCTTTTTAAGGGTATTTTGGGCTTTTCATTCCCTCATTTTCCAAGGTTTATAAATAGGGCTGTAATCTTAGAATTAGTAAGCTTTTGGGACCAAGTTGAGAGATGCTTTTTGGAGAGGTTTCTTAGCTCTAAAGTTCTTTTATTTTACACCATTTCCATTTTCCATTTTCCTTAGCTTTGAAGTTTAGTTTTCTAGCTAATAAGTAGAGAGAATTGAGGGGGAAGAAGACAGCTCTTGTTCCCAATTTCAAGACTTATAATTTCTTGATGCCACTTTACTAAGTGGTTGCAAATTCATTTGTTTTAAGCTTTGAATTTCCATTTCTTTCCTAGAATTGTGTTAATTTCTTATGCTTTAATGGTTTATTTCTCGTATATGATTAAGTCTTTTACACCTATGGAAGGCCAAAACCTTAGGCTTGGTCCAAGGGCTATGTCCTCCTCCAATCCTTGGGATGAACTAGTTTCTTCTCTACCTATTAATGGTTTCAATGTTTGTTTATGATTGATTAATTGTATGTTCAAGATCAAAACTTAGAATCATACAAATCTTTGATTATTTGTCAACAATATTACTTGGTATAAATTATGCTTAGAACTCTTGCATTCTCAGTGTTCGAAATATTATACAAATCAATTACCAATTTTATAAGGACATCTTTAGACATAAAACACATTTTTATTGCAAAATCTTTCAACCAATAGTGATGCCGCACAAGAATCAATCTAAGAAATAGAAGTGTATAGATAAAGAAATAGAAAAGAGGAAAGGAAGTTTGGTTACACACCAAAATCTCACAAGAAAAAGGAAAGAAACTAGGGGGTTCATTCATAATCATCTATTTTTAAAAAGTAATGTTACATCCATATTTATAGCCTAAAGACTCTTCTAATTCTATTAGGACTAGGACTTGTATAATAAAAATGACAGAATCAATTGATCCAATCAATTGATCTCTCAAAATTCCAATGGAGGTTTTTTATAATTCAAATCTTTCGAATACGTCATGAGTCTTAGATTCGGAAAATTTAGATTTTAAAACCAATTGTTTCTTCAACTTTCAACTACTAAAATAAATCTGGTTGTTATAATCATGGTTATGTATCATCAATTTGCGCAGCGCATATACTGAAACCTCTTCACATATAAACGATGCAAGATAACATATATACTGAGTCAGCAATTCACGCATATATGTTACTGAATATAATAGGATGCCTAAGTTTTTTAAAATATTTAGAATGAAGAAGAAGAAGAAGAAATATCAGAAGATTTAGCGGTAAAACAAAAATTTACCTCCATTGTCCATCCTCGATCCCAAATCGATCTACACAATCAATCCCAAGTTGGAAAAATAAGCCACGCATGGCTATGAAAAATAAATAATTAAATACGAAAGACATTCTGAAATATAAAGACTGATATGAATAATTAAAAATTAAGAATGTAAATTAATGGTAAAAAAA
>BRYE01000005.1:16195311-16197811 GCA_030159115.1 Actinidia arguta var. hypoleuca | reverse complement strand
TTGGACTATAATTATGCAGTCCAATCATCAACTCAGAGGCTTGACCTATTTATAGAGTTTTTTGGGATGTGCAACTACAAATCGGTGATTGGCGTGGCCAAGTGGACTTCTCGGTTGTACCAATGGATGACTACCCCATTGTGTTGGGGATGGAGTTCTTGGATGACTTACAAGCATTCCCCATCCCCTTCGCCGAGATCATGTGCATCATGGGCGAAGGAAATGCATGCATGGTACCACTTGCGAGGGAAGCAACATTGAAGGCCAAGACTTTGTCCGCAATGCAACTTTCCAAGGGACTCAAGAAGAATGAGCCAACATTCCTTACAACCTTGAAGCTCAATGAGAAACCTTCTAGCACCATGGATGACATGCCAAGAGAGGTGGTGGAGGTGTTTGAAGACTAAAAAGATATCATGCCCCCAGAGGTGCCAAAGAGACTTCCACCCAAGAGGGAGGTAGATCACTCCATAGAGTTGGAGGTGGGTGCCAAGATTTCATCCATGGCACCCTATTGTATGGCTCCCCTAGAGTTAAAAGAGCTACGAAGGCAATTGAAGGAGATGTTGAATGCCGGCTTCATCCAACCATCTAAGAGTCCTTATGGTGCACCAGTGTTATTTCAACAGAAGCATGATGGATTCATTCATATTTGCATCGACTACTGGGCATTTAATAAGGTAACCATCAAGAACAAGTACCCCATTCCTCTTATTGCTGACTTGTTTGATAGGCTTGGTGGTGCACGGTGGTGCATCAAGCTAGACTTGAGATCAGAGTTCTATCAAGTCCGAATTGCTGAAGAGGACGTGGCCAAGACCGCATGTGTCATGAGGTATGGCTCATTCGAATTTCTAATCATGCCATTTGATCTTACTAATGCCCCTGCCACATTTTGCACTTTGATGAATCAAGTATTGCATCCCTTCTTGGATTGATTTGTCGTAGTCTATTTGGACGATATTGTTATCTATAGCTCATCCTTGGAGGAGCATTTGGGGCACTTACAGAAAATCTTCCAAGCTCTAAAGGAGATGAGCTATATGTCAAAAGGGAGAAATGCACCTTCGCTAAGCTAGAGGTAAACCTTTTAGGGCATGTGGTTGGAGGAGGCAAAATTCGCATGGACAAGGCCAAGGCCAAGGTGCGACCCATCCAAGAATGAAAGCCACCAAAGAAGATAATCGAGCTACGATCTTTCCTTGGTCTAGCCAACTATTATCGGCACTTCATCCGAGGATATTCGGCTATAGCAGCACCGTTGACGAATCTTCTCAAGAAAAATCATTCATGGGAGTGGACGACTAGGTGTGAGAACACCTTCCAAGCACTAAAGAAGGCAATCATGGAGAAATTCGTGTTAACATTGGCCGATCACACCAAGTCATTTGAAGTACACACCGATGCCATAAATTTTGCCACTGGAGGGGTGTTGATGCAAAATGGTCATCCCGTTGCCTTTGAAAGTCCAAGCTAAATGACATTGAGAGACGATACACAATGCAAGAGAAAGAGATGACCGCGGTGGTCCAGTGCTTGTGGACATGGAGACACTATTTGCTTGGTTCCAAGTTTGTAGCCTTTACAGACAACATCGCAATGAATTACTTCTTGACTCAAAAGAAGTTAACTCTTAAGCAAGCACGGTGGCAAGACTTACTTGCCGAATTTGACTACACCTTAAAGTACAAGCAAGGCAAAGCTAACGTGGTGGCGTAAGCACTAAGTAGAAAGGCCGACCTCACAGTCATCAGCCAGCCCCAATATTTTTTGAAGGAGAGAGTCAAGGAGGGGCTTTCTCATGATCAAGTGCCCAAGACTCTCATGATGGCATCAAGCAAGGCAAAACTCGGCAATTTCGGCTTAAAGATGATCTTCTTTTTACTAAAGGAACCCAAATCTATGTGCCTAAGTGGGGGATGCTTCGAAAGCAGATTCTAAGAGAGTGTCATGACTCCAAGTGGGCAGAGCATCCAAGCGTTCACTGCACATTAGCATTGGTGAAGCATACATATTATTGGCCACGCATGCGGGACGACGTGGAACTATATGTGAAGACATGTATTGTGTGCCAACAAGATAAGGTGGAACAAAGTCATCCCGTGGGTTTGCTAAAACCCTTTCCCACACTGGATCGGCCTTGGGAAAGCGTATCCATGGACTTCATCACATGTTTTCCCAAATTCGAGGGAAAGGGCACCATCATTGTGATGGTTGATCGATTTTCCAAGTATGCCATTTTCATACCGGCCACCAAGGATTGCACTACGGAGGAGACGGCTCGGCTATTCTTAGGCCATGTGGTGAAGTATTGGGGAGTCCCAAAGATTATTGTCAACGACCAGGACTCTCGCTTTACGAAATTGTGCCATCCACTTGCCATGATTTCCCATTGCTTTGCTAGGCATTTTATGTGCCATGGATGGGGAAATGGCTGCCATGGCTGCCAGTTATTGAGCAAAAGTGTGCCATGGCCGAGCAAAAGTGTGCCATGGCTGCC
>BRYE01000005.1:16172811-16175311 GCA_030159115.1 Actinidia arguta var. hypoleuca | reverse complement strand
AATGAATATAAAGTGCTATAAAAAGATTAATGGAATAAATGCAATAAATGAGCAATAGTAATGATAGGAGAGAGCACACCGAATTTACCGAGGTTCGATCACAACTCGTGATCTATGTCCTCCCAAGACCTCCGCAAGATCTTCTTCCACTATTTGTAATCCGCAACTACAATGTGGGGGTTGGTTGTTCAAGTGCTCAACTCACTTTTACATCAAGTGGTTTTGTTCAAGCTCCACTAAAATTTCCTAGTGTTTTACTTACAAGAGGAAACACTCAAACTCTTAAATGTTTGGCTTTCAACAAGAGAAACACTCAAAACTCTCACCAAGTATTTTTGGTCAAGTCACACTCAAACTAGCAAGGATGAAAGTATAAAGGTTTTAAGATGATCAAGGACTCTCTCAAGTAGAATGGATAAGAGTGTAGTATCACAATCAATGCTCACACTAAGGGACAAGAAGAATATTCAAGGATTCTTGACTTTGAAGCTTGTAAGATGAAATTTTAAATGCTTAGGATCATTCCCTTGTATAATAAATGCCCTTGGAGACTTGTATTTAATGGCTGGAGTGAAGAGTGTACCGTTGGTGGTAGTTGGGAAGCTATTATGCTGTATCAGATGTCTTTGCGTTTGAAAATCTTCCCGTTGGGTGTCGACACTTCTTCATGGTGTCGACACGTCCCATGTGTCGACACATTCTTTCATGGTGTCGACACTTCAACTCTTCTGTTCTTGCCTGAAAACCATCTCCAGGTGCTGATCTTAGTGTCGACACTTTTTATCAGAAAAATCTATTTTTGGTTACTGACTTTTGGTGCTGACACAGGTGTCAACACTACTTGCTTCCAGTTTACACACTGTCATTTGGTGCTGATGATGGTGTCGACACTTCTCTTCTTTAGGTTCTATTTTCAGCCACTGACATTTGGTGTCGATCTTGGTGTCGACACTTTACTTCAAGAACTTCTGAAATTTGAACACTGACTTTTGGTGTCGATATATGGTGTCGATACTATGTCTTCAGAAAGTCCCCTGACATTTGGTGTCGATTCAGGAGTCGACACTTCGTATTTAAAAGTCTTCAGTTAGCCTCTACTGACATTTGGTGTCGATACATGGTGTCGACACATTGTTTTCAAAAAGTCCACTGACATTACGTGTCGATACATGGTGTCGACATTTTGTCTTCAAAAGTCTTCAGTTAGCAGCTACTGACATTTGGTGTCGATCTTGGTGTCAACACTTTTTCTTCAAAAAGTCTTTAGTTAGCAGCTACTGACATTTGGTGTCAATCTTGGTGTCGACACTTCTTTTTCAAAAAGTCTTCAGTTAGCAGCTACTGACATTTGGTGTCGATCTTGGTGTCAACACTTATTCCTTCAGATTTCTGGTTTTGGGCTACTGACTTTTGGTGTCGACACTTGTACTCCGGGTGTTAACACTTACATCCAGAATGGTTTCTGTCGATTCTTTGATAATCCAAGCGTTGAGTTGGTTTAATTTCTTTGTGAAATCATTCCTTGGATTTATATAATCTGTTTTTCCTTTTATCATTCCAGATTGATGAGTTCTCTTGATCTTTTATGGATTTGATCATTTTGACTTCTGGGCTCAAAGTGTCGACACATTAAATCAAGTGTCAACACTTTCTAATAGAAAGTGTTTAAGGGACTTCCATTGATCAGATGAATTGTAAGTCGCTGCATACTTAGTAAACATGTTAAATACTAATAAGTGGTTTTGTTATCATCGAAATCGAGACTTGATTCAACAATTTCCCCCTTTTTGATGATGACAAAACATGAATTCGAGGATTGTGCATGACAAACATAAGAACGCGCTGGTTATGCATATTTCACTCATCATGTATTTCTTCTCCTTTCTTATCTCCCCCTATCTTTTGTAATGTATGCACGGTTCTTTCTCTTTCTCCCCCTTTTTGTCAATTCATCGAAAAAGGGTTAGTTTGACAAATTATAACTTATGCTCTAACGGATTTCGAGACTCAAACACAGAGTCTCATGCACAAAGTCTTAAACACAGAGTCTCATACTCAGACAAATCACATTCATGCATTCCATACTATATAGCATTAATCATTGATCATAAAACAATTTCCACAATCCATAGGCCAAAATCCGTATGCCATAAACACAATTTATGAACATACAAATACTTATCATAACTCCATAATTCATAGGCCAAACATATTGTTCAAAACACGGCAAATTGTTAGAGAATCAGAATTCGATTACATAACATATTTTCTTAAAACCAAAAGCACAGAAATCTATGGAGAGGGTGAGGTAGAGGATGCGTTGTGAATAGGTGTAGAGGGGGCTGGAGATGGAGACGGAGAGGGAGATAGTTCTAAAGCCGTGTTTGGAGTATTTTTGAATTTGGATCGCAGCTCCCATTTTTTGGTACTGTAACGTCGTTGTGTTGTGCGTTGAATGAGTGGAGCAACGTCCGAGTCAGTCTCAGAGGAGTCATCAGGA
>BRYE01000005.1:16160311-16162811 GCA_030159115.1 Actinidia arguta var. hypoleuca | reverse complement strand
AACACTAAGGGTATGTGACGGGATCTAGAAGGAACATTAATGTGATGTTTGTGAATTATTTAATTTTTTTTTTTTTTGGTAAAAATGTAAACAAAAATTTATTTGTTTTGCTATTTAAATGAAAATTAGTCAAAATTACTACCACTACTTTTGAAAATAGTGAAAATAAAAAAAAAAAAATTTATTTTATTTACAAAATCACCACTGCCGCCACCACCACCACCACTATTTTTTACCACCTTCACCTCTGCTAACACCACCACCGCCACTAACACCTCCACCACCACTGCCGCCTCCTCACCACCACCGTTTCATACATTAGGGTGATTACAAATATATTTTTATTTTTAAATAGTTTAAAAAAAAGGTGAACATAAACATAATTTTTATTTCTGTTTTATAAAAAATAAATAAAACTAACCAAACACAAAAAATAAAAAAATAGAAACGTTATCAAACATCCCCTATATATCTATATATATAGTAGGTGGTAGAGAATATTGCATGCCGTAGACTTCTTGCCCAATACCATTTATTATGCCTTTGGATATATATATATATATATATATCCAAAGGCATAATAAATGGTATTGGGCAAGAAGTCTACGGCATGCAATATTCTCTACCACCTACTAATAAAAGCTATTGGTAGTAACTATAAAGTATAAGAGATTAAATTATTTACATGTGCAGTGTAAATAAAGGGTTTACGCATCCAATTATTCGAATTTGTTAAAAATATTTAACTAAGGTCCTTGATTTTCTTAACAAATTCATGATGTGTTGATTTTTGATTGGATGTGTGTAAACTTCATGGTTACAAATCAAGAAAAATGGTTGAAGGTACCAGGTATAAAGAGCTGAAATATATCTGGAGTATATATATATGACACTTCAGAGTACCACAAGATACCCAAACAGTACATGGAAAATTCATAGAGGCTTAGAAGCAGCAACAGAGCACCGCCAAACTACTGGTGAAAAAAAAAAGAAACTTTTAAAATCATCCTATAGAAGTGACTTATGGAGCTCTAACAAAATTCTAAATGATTTTTAAAACATAAATTTGAAGTTCAACCTTATATATACATATATGGAGAGGGAGAGAGAGATCATCAAGTTTTGACTTAAATGAGAGTGCTTAGGATGGCCCTTAGTATGGGGAGACTATTCCTTACAGAGTTTATTTGGCTGGATTATTGGGCTTAATCGAAACCGAAGGATTCTAACCATCTTATCAAATTGAAAAAAAAGGAATTTTTGCCTGCCACTAGAGTAACTATACAGGAATGGTTAGAATAGAAAAATAATATAAAAAAATTAATTGAATATTATTTTAATAGAGATATTTTTATTTATATAAGTTAAGGAGAAAAAGAAAATAAATAAGAAAAAAATTCTACTAAATCAATTACAGTCAATGTTAGGAATAAAATCAAAAAATTATTAGGAAGCGGTTCCTAAAGTACATTAGGAAATGTATCATAAAATATCTCCAATACTCCCCCTCAAACTGGGACGAAGATAGCAACAAGATCAAACTTGTTAAAGAACGTCTTCAAAAGAGAATGACCAACAAACTTTGTGAACCGATATGCAGAATGAAACCAAAAGGGAATAGAGTTTGGAGTAATAACTTATCCTCTAACTTTTTCCCTAATAAAGTGAATATCCTCTATGTGCTTGATTCTCTCATGGAGGACTGAAGCAGAAGTAAGCATGATAGCAAATTTATTATCACATAATAAGTCTGACGAATCTTTCTCTGAAAAGCCTAATTCTAACAATATTGAACAAAGCATCGGAGATCACAGATGCCTTGGGCCATAGCACGATATTCGACCTTAACTAAAGAACGAGATACAATGACTTGTTTCTTGCTTTTCCATGATAAGAGATGATTACCATAGAAAGTACAAAAATCAGAGGTAAACCACATATCATCCTTGGATCTTGCATAATCTGCATCTATAAAGCATGAGACTCTAGACTATGCTCCATCAACATAGAATAGTCCAAGTCCAGAACATGTCTTCAGTTATCAGAGAATATGGTGAAATGCATCAAGATGAGACGTTCGAGGTGCATTCATAAACTGACTCATAACACTCACTACAAAAGTAATATTAGGGTGAGTGTTGGTCAAATAAATGAGTCATCCCACAATACTCTCATAAACAGATGCATTTGGCAATAGCTCTCCAGACTCAACTGAGAGCTTAAGGTTGGTTCCGTAGAGAATATGCTGGACAACAACATAACATACCGGTATCCTTGAGGAGATCAAGAGTATACTTTCGTTGCGATAAAGAGATCCCACGACGTGAACAATCAATCTTAATACCCAAAAAATACATAGAGGACCCAAGTCTTTTATATCGAAGACTTGGTCAAGTGTTTTCTTAACGTTAGTAATACCCGATACACCATCTCCAATAATAATATCATCCATATACACATAAAGAAGGATGCATCATCTATTAGAACGACGATGAACAAA
>BRYE01000005.1:16145311-16150311 GCA_030159115.1 Actinidia arguta var. hypoleuca | reverse complement strand
AAATCTCTAAAATAAGTTGAGTAGTAAGCCTAAGTGAATGAGACTCACTAGCTGGTCACGATGACACCTATTATAAGGGTGAACCCACGTGTATAAATGGGTTGGGTCATGATAAATATGGTATCAGAGCGCTGATTTATGGATTTTATTAACTAAAACTCAGAGCTTAATAGGTGTTGACACTATAGTTGCATTATATTTGTATATCATACTTGATTAAGTGCGTATTTCATAACATATGAAATTATGCATCTAAGAACCATATGCACTATAGATTGACCGAGATTGTTAATACTCGATAAAACGAGCAAGGAAATTGGGCGAACGCCAATACACAAATGGATGAATTAAGGGACATGATGCATACACTAGTGGGAGCAATGGTTGCTCAATAGCTATTACTGCAATAACATTTGCAGACACCGCAACCACAACAGGCAAGGGATCAATACTCTAATAGAGGGTAGAATCAAAATCAAGGGGAAATGTCAGAATACAAAGGAGAAATTTAAGACCTAGCAATACCAGCTAAGAATGTTGCTATGATAAGTAATTTCTAAAACTCAAACCACCAACGTTCAGTAGTGAGATGGATCCAATTAAAGCCAATGAGTGGCTAATAGAGATGGAGAATAATTTTAGGTTGTTGAAGTGTGGTGAATAGTAGAAAGTGAAGATAGACTCGTATTTGTTAACTGGTGCAGCCAACAGATGGTAGAATCTGAAAGGAGTAAAGGAACCAGGCACGAGCTAGGCTCGATTTAAAGTAATTTTCAAGGAAAAGTATGTACTGAGGGCGTTGCAAAATGTGAAGTGTGCATAATTTGTACAATTGAAACAGACATGGAAGACTATTGCGGAATACGAGGCGACATTCATAAACTATGCAGAGTATGCACCACATTTGGTTGCCATAAATGAGATAAGGGCGAGGAGATTTGAGGATGGATTGAGATACGAGATCAAGAGGGTGATACGACCGTTAGTATTGCCAACATATGTTGATGTTTTGGATCGTGCCATTATAAAAGAGCAGGATGAAATGAAAAAGAGGAAGTACTTTGACAATAAGAAATGGCAAAATTTTAATAACGAGGGGCCTAGTGGACAGAAGAAACAAAAGCTGGAATCAAACTAGAGAAGCCAAGGGAGAAACCCAAGGGGGCAAATACCAACGTGCCTGACATGTGGGAAGAATCACTCAGGAGAATGTCGGAGAAACAAACCTGATATCAGATGTTTTCACTACAATGAAGGGAATTGACAAGGTAACCAATGGAATAGATGTGGCATTCAAGGGAGAGGAAATGCCAAGCCAAGAGGGAATTGCCAAGGTAACCAATGGAATAGATGTGGCATTTGGGAATGACCAGAGATAGGGACAAGTTTTTTGCACTTCTGCCAGGCGATGCGAGGAATATTGAAATCGTGGTTGTAGGTAACATACTAATCTGCTCTTTACGTGCTTATATTTTATTTGATACGGGATTTTCACATACATTTGTGTCAATAAAATTTGCTAGTAAATTGAATAAGAAACTTGAACCGCTAAGTTATGAGTTAGTAGTGTCACAACCCACGAGTAAGGGCATGGTTTGCTCAACTGTCTACCGAGATTGTAATGTTTGTATTCATGATACAGTAATACCTACACATCTTATACCGTTGAAAATATGACACTTTAATGTCATATTCGGAATGGATTGGTTATCTAGGAATGGGGATATAATTCATTGTCTGGATAAATATGTAATTTTTTAGAATTTAAAACAAAAAGAGGTCCGATTAGAACGAGAGAGGATAGTAACCCCTCCATACTTTGTATCCATGACTTATGCCCAACGACTCTTGAGAAAGGGTTGTCGGGGGTATCTGTGTAGTGTGATGTCATCTTCTTCAGAAGACTTATCTATGACAAACATTCCTATAGTCCGTGAGTTTCCCGAGGTATTTCCTAAGGAATTGCCAGGAATGCCTGTGGATAGAGAGATCAAATTTTCCATTGAGGTAGCGCACGAAAACCATCCAATTTTTAAAACACCATACCGTATGGCTCCTGCGGAGTTGAAGGTTTTAACATAGTTGCAAGAATCGCTGGACAAAGGTTTTATATGACCGAGTTCATCGCCGTGGAGAGCACTGGTGTTATTTGTGAAGAAGAAAGATGGGACAATGAGATTGTGTAGTGACTACCGCGAGTTGAATAAAGTTACAATTAAGAACAAATATTCATTACCAAGAGTCGATGATTTATTTGACCAACTACAAGAGGCTTAAGTATTTTCAAAGATTGATTTGCGTTACGGATACCATCAACTCAAGGTGAAATCAGAGGATATTGAAAAGACAACTTTTAGAACATGGTATGGAGATTATAAGTTTTTAGTAGTTCCATTCGGGGTAACCAACACACTAATAGCATTTATGGATCTAATGAACTAAATTTTTAAGAATTATTTGGATGAGTTTGTAATCGTTTTCATTGACGACATCCTTATCTATTCAAAGGATGAGAATCAGCATGCAGACCACTTAAGGATAGTATTGCAAAAATTGAAGGACCAAAGGTTGTATGCCAAATTAAAAAAATGTGAATTATGGCTCAATAGTGTAATATTCTTGGGGCATATTATCAACAGAGACGGGATTTTAGTTGATACGTAGAAAATTAAAGCAATTGTGGATTGGTCACAACCCAAGACAGTGTTTGAAGTTCGAAACTTTTTGGGGCTTGCGGGTTACTATATAAGTTTCTTTAAGGATTTGTCAAAAATTGTAGTGTCACTAACAGAGTTGACTCACAAAGAAGAACGAACCGTTTGTTTGGACAAAAAAACGTGAACAAGGTTTTCAAGAGCTAAAAAAGAGGCTCAAAACATCACTGATACTTACACTACCAAAGGGCATTGAAGGTTTTTCCATCTATAATGATGCATCACATCAAGGGCTAGGATGTGTTTTTATGCAAAACAGAAAATTTATTGCTTACTCTTCCAGGTAGTTAAAGCCACATGAGAAAAACTACCCTACTCATGACCTTGAGTTAGTAGCAGTTATCTTTGCTTTGAAAATATGGCAGCATTACTTGTATAGGGTGAGATGTGAAATCTACACTAACCACAAGAGCTTGAAGTATATTTACACGTAAAAGGAACTGAATCTCAGGCAACGGAGATGGTTGGAACTGATGAAAGACTATGATATCAACATTCAACACCATTCGAAAAAGGCAAACGTAGTAGGAGATGCTCTGAGTCAGAAGGTAATAGGAAAGATGAAATATGCTAATTACGGAACAACGATGTTTACACAAAAAGATGGAGGAATTAGAGTTAAAAGTGGTCGCTATGGGAATAAAGGGTCTACGTGCAGCAATTGTTGCAGAACCAATAATTTTAGAGGAAATTAAACTGAGGCAAACGGAGGATTCCAAACTCAAAAAGATTCATGACAATCTCACAACGGAACCAAATTCGGAGTTCAAAATGATAGATCGTGTTTTCAAATTTTGGAATAAAATATGCATGCCTAACATTTCTGATCTCAAGCAACAGATAATGGATGAGGGATACAAGAGAAAATGGCAATTCATCCGGGAATGATGAAGATGTATCAAGATTTGAAGGAGATGTACTAGTGGATGGGTATGAAATGAGACATTCGAGAATATGTCAACAGATGCTTACAATGTTAGCAGATTATAGCGGTATGCCAGAAGCCATTATAAAGGGCAATGAGCACAAGCTTTTCATCCACAAACTGATAGGCAATCAGAAAGGACGATACAGATATTAGAGGATTTGCTAAGGGCATATGCGATGGAATTCCAAGAAAGTTGGGAAGAACATCTAGCTTTGGCAGAGTTCACTTACAATAACAACTATTAGGCGAGTATTGGTATGGCACCTTTTGAGACGCTGTATGGCAGAAAGTGTAGATCACTGTCGTGTTGGACAGAGGTTGGAGAAACAGAGATTACAGGGCCATATATTATGATGGAAACAACATAAAAGATCAAAGTGATTTAAGATCGATTAAAAATTGCACAAGATCGACAAAAGAGTTATGCATACGCAAATAGAAAAAGGTTGGATTTTCAAGAAGGCGATTGGGTATTTTTGTAGATCTTGCCAATGAAAGGAGTTATAAGATTCAGGAAGAAGGGAAAGCTAAATCCACGATATATGGGGCCATTTGAAATTCTGGAGAAGATAGGACCAGTGGCATACCGACTTGCTTTGACCCCAGAATTTGCAAATGTTCACGACGTGTTTCACGTATTGATGTTGATAAAACATATTGCGGATTCAACTCATGTGTTAAAATAACCACCGATAGAGTTGGAAAAGAACTTGTAATATGAGGAATGTCGAGTGCGAATCATGGACGCCAGAGTGAAATAATTGAGGAGTAAAATAATTACATTGATCAAAGTCTGGTGGGAGAACCAATCAATAGGAGAAACAACATGGGAGGAAGAAACCAACATGCGACAGAAATACCCGTACCTTTTTGAATAAGGTATAACTTTAACTTATGCCTTATTATCACGATATTATTAGAACTATTAATATACATCGAGTTAAGTCATGGATATGACATAGTAACAATATAGATACGACGTAGACAAGTTTGGAAGATCAAACTTCCTAAGGTGGGAAGGACGTAATATCCCGACCCTCAATTATCTTTACTTTATTATAAAAATTGTAATAATTTGGATTTAATTTTTACTTATGATGCTTAATAACGTGCCTATGTGAGTGACGGAAAGAGTATGGTGAGACTCATAAATGGTTAAGAATTATTAGAATTAAATTTAAGCCATTTAATAATGTTTTGGGGTTAAATTAAAAAATTCATAACTTTTGAGATAAAATTTAAAAAGAATATTTAAGTTGATATGAGATAATAAAATTATTTAAAAATTAGAGGGACTAAAGTGTAATTTTAAAAATTGATTTGGATGAGTTATACCACACGTGCTCTTCTCTATTACT
>BRYE01000005.1:16135311-16137811 GCA_030159115.1 Actinidia arguta var. hypoleuca | reverse complement strand
CAAACTTTACCAAAGTTTTTATGGCTCAACTACACACTCAAGAGACAACAATAACTCAAACTCAAACCTCAAAACTAACCCTAGCATGGTAGATCTAAGGTTAAAGTTTCAAAAACCTTAACATTTAGAAATTTGGAATTTTTGTTTCTAGCATTCAATTTCTTTGAATTGAGCTTCAATATGCTTCAATTGGGACTTAAGGGAGTCCTCTAAACTCAACATTGGGCTTACCTAAGGCATCTAAGGTATAACCTAATTTCTTCAACTTATACATATACATAAAAATAAATTTTTCTCACCTTCTCAAGCTTGGTAGAGCTTTCAATGGCTTCCTTAGACTTGGATTTTGGACTCTCTATCCAAGCTTCTCATTCTCTTCCTTCCTTTTTCTTCCTTTTCTTTCTTCTCTCTCTCTCTCTCTCTCTCTCTCCGAATTTTTTTTTGTGTGTGTGTTTGGCTTGGTGCTTTGAAAGAAACACATGGGATTCAATCCCATGTGCCCACCTCCACCCTTTTCTTGTTACAACCTTCCTCCTAATTGGTCATTTCATCTATGTTGGTCATTTTTGACCACTTTGACCATAAAATACTTATAATTTGGTCCTAATAGAATTTAATTTTCTACATTAAGACATGAATAAAGGAATTTATGGGTTCGGGGTATTACAAGTATAAATTCCTAGCACATGCAAGATGAGTTTAAAATCTTGGTTTGAAAGGATTCAAACTCTGATTTTTAAATCGTCAAAAATTGATAAGTGTCTTGTCGATTGCTTGGCAACAAGAGAAACAATCTTACCCGAAAACTCACTCCTTGGCTTATATTGGGCCAACTTCTCCCATCAAGACTAAAGATAGCCAAAAATATCAGCAACTGAAACACCCAAGGTTGCCTAGGAGGCATGACCAATTTCCTGATGAAGCTAAAAAATTCAAGAGTCGTTCTGCTCATGTGCATACACATGAGTCAACAAAGTCCATAAACCATGTCTAGTATAAAAAATGTGATAAATCCATTTTTTCATAGAATTAAAAATCCAACCCAAGATGATACAATTTTTCAAAATTCCATTGTAAAAATTTAAGATCATTAATGGCTAGATTTTTCTCAGTACCCAGAGCAAGTTGGCTTGCCTTTTCACCAACAAAAAGGAAAATGAGCGAGATCAAGATGCAAAATTCTTTCCATTCAATAATACAATTATAACTCGATGAGTGGTGCCATTTTGAGAGAGAGAGAAATCCATACGAGTAACCACCGTGGGGGTTGGTTTTACCTTATCTAAAGGGGTTGAGATATCTGAGGAAGTTATGGTTTACCAAAAAAGAGAAACAAGGCTTCTAGAGAAAGCTCGACAGAGAAGAATTACTGAAGAAGCACTGGTAACAAGAGAACCTAACAGAAAAAGGGTTTACAGGACCTTAACGCATCACAAGGATGCAATGGAGGCCCACACAGGGGTAGGCGACAACACTGAGGCCATCGCAGAAGCTCTCCTACACTAGGAGAGGCTACCAAAAGGGTAGAGAAGGTAGCTAGAGGTGACGTAGTGCCCTATAGGGTGGGCAATGCCTAGAGGAAGTCGTCTAAGGTTGGCTAAATGGATGAAAAGGTCGCTGGACTGACCTGGAGGGTGTGGCAATAGTGATAGGTGGTCGATGACTAGGTTTTAGTGTTTAGGAATTGGCAGCTAGGGTTTATAGTTTTTAGCTCTAATACCAAATAGAAAAATAATATAGGAAAAACTAAAATAATATTATTTCAATGGAGTTGATCCTATTTATACATGCTAAGGAGAAAAAAGAAAAGAAATAACAAAGTAAAAAAAATCCTACTAAATCAATTATAGTCAATACCAAGAATAAAATTAGAAAATTATTAAAAACATTTCCTAAAATACATTAGAAAACGTATTCTAAAATATATCCCAATAGTTAGCAACTATAGCTCAAAATCCAAATGGCAAAGTATGACGCTAGGCTGTTGGAAGCGTTTTTCAACAATTTTTGCTTGACTTTTTGACTAAGAAAATGTGATAACAGGGCTATAGAAGATTGATCTTATCATATGATTCACACCAAAGTGGAATCATGACATGTTAAGGTTACAATGGTACCACGTTCATTTGAAGTAGTTCTAAATCAACTCCCTCCCTAGCTAAAGACATCATGAAACAATCAAACTCGACCAATTCTTTGTTGCTTGACAAACTAAACAAATGGGAAGTAATGTATAATATTTTTCAATTTGTATTACAGAATCTTAAAGAAAGGCGGGTATGGGTAATACCGGGAGGAGGGCATTTATATCTCTTGGGGAATATATGTCATCTCCTGATCTCTCTCTTGTCTGCAATTGTGAGCAAGCAACTAGCGATCATATATATATATATATATATATATATATAATAAACATAAAGTACTAAAAGTAATAATTAAAACTGAAATAATGATTCAAATTTAAAAGAGTGACTTGCAATTTTGTTTAGTGGAAATAACT
>BRYE01000005.1:16127811-16130311 GCA_030159115.1 Actinidia arguta var. hypoleuca | reverse complement strand
GATCCATGAGTACTAACATCAAAGAATGTTAGATTTACTTATGATCATACAATCATCCAGCCACAAATCACCCGTATCAAGGTCAGTCCTATCAATCGCCACCATCTACCCCATCGGCAAACTCTGTAAGCCCTTTACAAGAACTCGTCGACCACCCACCATCCTCCACAACCCTATTGTAGCCTCACCGATCTTCGACGAGCCTTCCACAACCATTTGAAAGTTTCGGATCTATTCAAAACTGCTCCAAATTGACTTTTGATAGCACCATTGCAATCGTATCAATGATACGAAGTCACAGAACCCAACACAGGCGACAACCGATGATACACACGCTTTCACGCGCCACTTATGTCTCAGCGCGTGAGATCTATCTCATCTCACGCACCCACGAGCCTATAGTTGAAGGCGACGAGTGGTTCCCACTCGCCCACGCGCCTCACGTGTCGATGTCAGCATCGCGTCATCGCTTACATCATCGCCTAAGTCAGCATACTATTTGATAAATTACACTTTCAGCCCCTGAAGTTCTATAAAATTACAGTTTAGAGCCTGAACTTTGGATAAATTATAGTTTGGTCCCTAATATTTTGAAAATTTATAATTTGGTCCCTTGAGATTTTTGTAACTATATTTTGGTCCCTGAAGTTTCAATAGTTGCAGTTTGATCCCGAGAAATTTAAAATTTCAGATCAGTGGTTAAAAGTTTCATAAATTTCAGATCAATGCTTAAAAGTTTCATAAATTTTAGATCAGTGGTTAAACGTTTCAGAAATTACAGATCAGGAATTAAAGTTTCTGATACTACAGATCAGTGAATAAGATTTTAAAAATTTCAGATCAGTCATTAAAGTTTTAGAAATTATAATTTGGTATATTAGACTTAGGTCCTTCAGATTTTTGAGTTCCGATGCAATATCTTGATGAAGCTCCTACCTTTGATAGTCGCCTCGGTCTCAAAACCTTTATTGGTTAGATTCGCGAGATGGTTCAGCAAGTTTGGAATAATCACCCTTATTGATCAAATACCTAACAAAGAGATTAGGGGGAATATTCTACAATTTTGCCGCAAAGAGCAATCTCAACCTTCCACTTTGGTAAAGAATCCTAGAATCAATACTGGTTATAGTCTCAGGAAGTTTTTAGTCGTATGGAGTCCTCTAGTAACAAGCCAGTTAATATTCTTGATCTTAAGGAGGTTGATATTATTAAATCTGACCTTATTCAGATTAAAGCCTTTATCTAGGTCTAAAACCAAAGGATTTCTAATCTTAAGATGCTTGGTGAAAAGCATAATCAGTTTTCAGAAGCTGTTAATGACCCTACTAAACTGGAAAGCTATTCCCCTTGGAGGAAAGAGGAATTCTTAGGCTTGTGATTAATTATAAGCCTTTAAATGATGTCTTAAGATGGATTAGATGTCCAATTCCTAACAAGAAGGATCTTCTTGATAGACTTCATTTAGCTGTAATCTTCTCTCAATTTGATTTAAAATCTGGGTATTGGCAAATTCAAATTAGAGAAGAAGATCATTATAAAACGGCATATACAGTTTCATTTGGCCATTACGAGTGGAATGTTCGTAATTAAGTTTTATTCCTAATCTCATCAGGAAGGTTAGAAGCAAATTCAATACTATGGTCAATAGGAATAATATGACCTTTACAAATAGTTTGACCTAAAAATCTTATTTCAGTTTGAAATAATTTCATTTGAGGAGCAAAAATGACTAAACCATTTCTCTTAATAGTATCTTTAAAAATTCTAAGATGTTTCAGATGTTGATCGATATTATTAGAAAAAACTAATATATCATCAATATAAACAATACAGAAATCAAAATAAGGAATAAAAATATTATTCATGATATTTTGGAATTCAAAAGGTGCATTTTTTAGGCCAAAAGATAAAACATTCCTATTATCAAAATTTTGCCCAAGACAGTTCAATTCTTTATAGTAGACTTATAAAGAATCATCAGCCTTGGACAAAACATCATACTAAAGCTGTATGCAATATCAAACTACGAATTAAATAGATTCCTTGTCTTTGTTTAGCTAACCCCTTGTGGTATAAATTGTGGAGACTGATGCTTTTAAAATTGACTTTTGAGGTATATTAAAGCAAAGAAATCTTTCTTCTCACAAAGAAGAATTACTTCGCTTTAAATCAGGAATGTAAAAAGGGGCACAAAAGAACTATTCCACAATTAAAAAAGAAATGCTATCGAACATCAAAATGTATTTCTAAATTTTTGGATAATGTATTAAATCAATCATTTTTACTCCGTATTGACTGTAGTGCTGCCAAATACAAATGAAACAAGATGTAAAAAATTTAGTATCAAAATAGATTTTTGCTAGGTGGCAATCCAAATTATCTGCCTTTTATTTTCAAATTGATTATTTTAAAAGAGACCTGGATTCACTTTCTGATTCTTACCAGGGAGTTCTTACCCGTAGAACATAGAGCCACCTGACAGAGGTGGTGGAAAAAAGAA
>BRYE01000005.1:16095311-16107811 GCA_030159115.1 Actinidia arguta var. hypoleuca | reverse complement strand
ACCATTTCGTTGGAGACCAATTGTAATGGTAGGGTATTTCATAGTTTATTCGATACAGAAATTATGAACGGTATACAATCATTTACCATTTATAAAAGTTAACTGAAAAAAATTTAATACCATTTAGTATTATAGTTGGATACCAATTGGGACATTATCTGTATTAAAAAGACATGAATTATAAACCCTACACTAATAATAATTCTAGTAGAATCCACCAACATTTGATTTCTGGAATCAAGGGAGTGCACCTGGCTTCCACCCTTTGAGAATTAAGCTCCATATTGAAATAATCCTTATGAATAATTAAAGTGAAATGCATCAGTTTTCTTCTTTTGCGGGTTTTTGTATTTGTTTTTGTTTTCGTTTTCGTTTTTCCATAAAAAAAGAATACTACCAAAACAAAACAAAGACTAAGAGGCATCCCACCTCCAGACTGAAAATATTATAACCCCTTTCACGTGATTAGAGGGGGAAAATTAAGGCAAAAACTGAATGAATAAAGCTTTGCCCGCTAGAAGGTTAGGGTTAATGGAGCACCCACCTATTGCCTCCATGCTTTTTTATGGAGCCACGCATATTGTGTCTGTATGACAGATTTACCCTTTAACAAACAGTACGATGAGTCGGTGACCCATTCCTTCACAATTTCACCACCCTCTCTCTCTCTCTCTCTCTCTCTCTCTCTCTCTCCTGCCAAGAGCCATTATAAATCAACCTAATCTCTTATGCAAAATACCCAGATTTCTAGTTTTTTCTCTCTTCCCTTTCACCTAGCATCACACTTCCTCACTCTAAAACCTCAGCTTATCTCTCTTGGTTGAGCCATTTTTGCTTTGCTATCTTAAGATCTGAACTCATACATACTTCCATCTTACCATGGTCCATACGAATCTATATCTACTCACTTTCCTTCGTTACAAAATAACCAAATCAGATCATAGTAGATGCAAACCATCCATTTTGTTGGTTGAATAAATGAAAGTTGATTCTGGTGTTTTGAAGGTTGATCGAACGGTCATCCAACTTTTGATTACAGAGGAAAGGATGAGGATGGAGGCGTTGCAACTTCATTTGGTTAGATAGTTATAGAAGATTTGGAGATTTGCAAAGACGATATTGAATAAAGTGCGCCTTCAAATCTGGGTCATGATTTTGGTAGTAATTGAAGTGTTTAGAGATAGAGAGTGTGGGTTTTTTTGTTTGTAAGATGAGGGGAAGAAAATCGAGGATAGACACTCACGATGGTTCTATGGCTACGTAGGTAGTTACAATTCGTTGTTCGTCCAACCAGCAATGCCCTAGCTGAAGTCACCGAAACAGTGAGAACAGTCACCAAAGCTATTTTCGAAAAACGGCTCTCCAACGGTCAAATTAGACGTTCGGAATCTAAAAAGAAAGTGTATGTATGTTCTGAGAGCAAGATTGCACGTACATTTGCGAGAACAACAGTGTTCACTTTTATACCCTAGCTCAACGTGTGCCTCGACGCGGTAACTATCGTGTCACTTGACAGACTGCATCTCGTCGCGTGCTCGTACGTGCCGACTGTTGTGTTAGTGAATAGGCGACTGACCTAACCATGCCCCTACGACGTGGCTGGTAGCTCATGATCAACTGTCGACGTCTCCATCTAGGTGTGGGGGCTGTCAAAAGGAACTCTGACATGCAAGTCACCTCTTGTCCCCTGACATCCCTTGAGATCACCACCGGTCGTTGCCTCTCGTCCAAGCTTCCTGCATGGTTGTTATTCTGAGCTTACTAAATAACACCTCAAAAATAACGATGGCCTTAGCTCGGATGGCATTTGTCTTTGGTAGTGACTACTCCGAACTCTGGCACAGTGGGTCTCCGAGCTTGCTCTGTAGCGACAGCTGATGGAGGTCTCTGCCCTAGCAAGGCCAGTGTTTAATAATGTCCGCACCGAGTTCCGACACAACGAACCACCGAGCTTACTTTATAGCGATAGCTCGTTGGAGATCCTTGCCCTAGTAAAGCCGGATCATGCCATTGTATAATTTCTCCTTACAATTGTCCCTTAATTCGCATGAGTTGGGTCGATGCTCGTTGAGGTCATGTGAGCTGAACGTGTTTGTTCTTTGAGCTCGTTGCTTGGTGTATAAGTTGATGCCTGCTAGTTGTCTTCCTCGTCTGGATCTATCACTCCGCCATAAATGTTGGAGCCACGCATCTAAATTTGGTTAGGTTGCGGGCACGTTCGAGTACAGTCGTCATGTCCAATGGGTCTTTGGAAGGCGGTTATTGGCGTGTGACTTCACGCACCTATAAAGACACGTTCTTTCTTTTTCCTGCCTCTTTACCTTCCTTCTTTGGTGTCTATTTGGCTTCCATCCTTTACCATTGTCTTTCGAACCTTCAAAAGTATTCTAGAGAGAGAAAGAGCTTCCTTTTGTCTTGTTGCAACCATCCAACAATCCTTTTGACCATCGTTTTAAAGATCTTAGATTGAGACCCTATATTTTGTTATCTCAATACTATGTTGAATTACTAAGATAGACGGAATTGAACCATGGACGTAGTAAACAATATAAATACGACGCTGAGCAAGTTTGGGGACCAAACTTTTTAAAGAGGGAAGAATGTAGTACCCCAAACCCAGATTTTTCTTAATTTGATAAATTAAGACCCATACGTTAAATTAATGTGAGTAATTATGATTATAAGGATCAAAGCGATCAATTAGAGCCAGAACGCCATCAAAATCCTAGACTTAAGTCTATGACCAAGAATCCTTATTGGCGTTCGAACGCTAATATGGGCTTTCGAACGCCAAATCCTGTGACACTTTCACCTTTTCTGGGTGTTCGAATGCCAAGCCTACGAACTGAAGTATTTTCTTCTTAGCGTTCGAACGGTAAAAAGTAGCATTCAAATGTAGTAGTTTAAAAAAAATAAGAAAAAAGAACAAAGGGTAAAAATAGAGAAGGGCACATGGGATTATTTCCCATGTGTCTTGGATTATATACACACACACACTTCATTAACACACACACACACGTATAGAGATAGATAGAGAGGAGAAGAAAGGGAGAGAAAGGGAAAAGAAAATAAAAAGAAGAAGAGAGAGAGAGAACCTTGAGAGCCAAATTTCATGCTAGGAGAAGCCATTGTTAGAGCTTAAGGAAGCTTGGAAAAGAGGTCAAACCTTAAACCCTTGAATGTTATATGTGTAATGTATATATATGTAATGAATGTTGGTTTAAAGACTCTTTTGAATCTCATTTGAGTTGAATATCAAGTATTAGGACTTGATTTGGGTGATTTGGGGGTGGGTTTGCAAAACCCTCAATTTATGTCATATTAGGTTTTTTTCAAAATTTTATACTTTAGATCTAACATGTTAGGGTTGCTTTTGAGAGTTGAGTTTGAGTTATTGTAGCCAAATTGGGTTAGTCTTTAAGCTTTAAGAGCCTTGAAAGAAGTGGGATGGGTTTGGAGAAGGTTTGATGAATTTAAGTAACCATTTCTGCTGCTGCTGCGTACAGTCAGCATTCGAACACCAGACCCAGCGTTCGAATGGTAAGAACCTATACCTTGGCATTCGAACAACAGACCCAACATTCGAATGTTGAATGCTGAATGCCCAGCGTTCAAATGCCAAACCTAGCGTTTGAAAGCCAGCCCAATTTTTAGGCAATTTTGACATTTTTCTTTAAGACATGTTATTGTTATCCGATGGATGTATAACCCCTTAACCAACCTATATAGAGACTTAGGTCCATTTATATGAGGTTTAGGCCTAGAGAATCATTTTATTCACATATTAGTTGATCATAGTGTTAACATTCCGTATTTTATGTCCTTAAATGTAGGAACATGTTGTTTATAAATCACTCAAAAGAATCGAGTTGAGTAATATGATGTCATGAATAAAATCTATGTATTTTCTAAATGCTATGTTTGCGATTATGAAAGGTTCAAGCTATGCTATGTATACATGAGTTTCACGTTTATGAAAGTTTCAAGTTTCTAAAAAAGCTATGCTATGTTTACATGAGGATTTCGTATGAGATATATATGTTATGCTAATAATCTATGGTATTTTTACGTTCATGCATTATTGTTATTGACTAAGCTTATACCTTAAGTTTTTAAAAATAATTTTTCAGGGAGCCAATCCGAGAAGCATTAGAAGAAAGTGACAAAGTTGTGGTTCAAAGGCCTATTGATAGACTAGACCCATATTTTGTAATAACGCTATAACACGGTTGTCCATATAATGTATATAAGAAGTTGTCCATATTATGTATGTAAAAAGTTAAATTTAGCACAACTCTGAATGTAATCAACACTTTATAATTTCTAGTTATTATGATATTTTCGTAATTATGTATCATTGTAAATGATTGTGCACAGATGTTCAACCGGTTTAATGTATATCAACCTTGGTAGTTAGGCTGTTGGCCGGTCACAAGCCTTCGATCCGCATAGGCTGGGTTGCGGGGCATGACAAAGTGGTATCAGAGCAATAGGTTGAGATCTTAAGATCAAGTCATGTCTATCAAAGCTATAGGTTGACACCATAAGATCGAGTCATGTCTAGATAGAATTCTAGAATTGACTAGCGCATGTTTTACATGCCATATGATATATGATGTGCTAAAATATAATGCAACCATTTTCATGATAAATGTCTAAACGTTTGATATGTCTGTAGTAAGTTATGTTGCCTATAAAGGGAAGCTGTAAAGGAGCAATGGAGCCCGGAGGCCAAGGCCAAAGCCGTAGAGGGACGGTAGGGCCCAAAGGCTGAATTGACTGTATAGAAAGGATCCTAGAAGAACTAGTTCAAGTAGTTCAGGGTACTCAAAGTAACACAGCTAATGCACCAGAACCACTGATAGTACCAGGGCAACCAGAAGTACCAATGCCAAGAGCAAAAGTAGTGAACCATACCACCATTAAGCAATTTTCACAGTTGAAACCCCTGACTTTTTAAAGAACCTCCGATCCCATGGCCGCAGAATCTTGGCTCTTGGGAATTGAGAGGGTATTCAAAATCCTACCTTGCACCGATGACCAGAAGGTGACCTTTGCCACCTTTACTTTTGAGGGAGCCACATTAGTTTGATAAGCAGTTGAAAAAGCCGTTAGAGCCATTATGGTTGTGGCTTAGGTTTTTAGAAGTGTTCAATGAAGAGTATTTTTTTGATACTATCAAGGATCAAAAAATCACAAAATTTCTTAATTTAGTGCAAGAAAATATGACCGTAGTAGAGTACAATGCCAAGTTCATGGAGTTATCACGTTATGACCCGCATATTGTATCACCGGGATCTCGCAAGGTGAGGAAGTTTGAAGCAGGGCTGTGGTGGAATATCCACAACAAAATAGATATATTACGACGACCAACCCATCAAGAGGTCATTCAAAGAGCGATAATTGCCGAGAGAACATTGGATGAAATGTCCCAACACTAAGAGAGCAATAAGAAGAGGTCAAGAGGAAACCTAAGCATAGAACAAAATTCAAAATGGCAGAGTTTTGAATCTTCAAGTGAAAATACATCAACTCCACAAGAAAATATCGGGCACCAAGGAAGTATCATGTGCAATGAAGGACAAACTTGCCTAAATTGTCAGAAGAAGCATTGAGGCGAAAGTCATAGGGGAAGCACGACTTGTTACGGGTGTGGCCAAGAAGGGCACCAAGTTAAAGATTGTTTGAGGAAGAATAAAGCACAAGGAGCGGTAACGTCAGCATCAGCCTCAGTCCAGCAACCTCCAGTCGAAATGAGGGATAATCAACCACGACAAGGCCGAGCCTTCACACTTGTACCAAAAAATACCCCAACTACCCCTTTAGTAGTGCCAGGTATACTCCCTAATTGGGGTCAACTTGCACGCATCCTTATTGATACACACGTTTTTCCACCGTCCTTAGAAGATATTCATGTCGTTTAGGATTTTTTTGATGTCTTTCCCGATGAACTACCTAATTCTTTGGTGGATCAGGTAGTGAATTAAGTCACCGCTAAAAATAAGTATTCATTGCCAAGAGTAGATGATTTGTTTTATCGACTTTAGAGCACCCAAGTATTTTCTAAGAACTTGGACCAAAAGTACATACTCATTTTGAAAAAAAATTAGAGATGAGCTTACAAATCAAATTCAGAGTTGATGACAAAAGTGTCAAAGATATTCTTTTTATTTATTCTGAAAATACAAATCATTCATCCCACAAAGGGTTTCAAGATTATATATCCAACTAGCTTTTAAATATATCGGAAAAGTTACTTCCAATAGGAAATATATATATATATATATATATATATATATATTTCCTATTGGAAGTAACTTTTCCGATATATTTAAAAGCTAGTTGGATATATGATTTTGCTAAAGACAATGAACATATAGGAACTAGAAATCGGGAAGAATTTTGGTGTCGAAAATAGTTATTGCATTTGGAAGTGAAACCAAAGAATTATATGCCTCACAATATAGTTGTTGTTTTAGTTTTTATGAAAGGTTTTATTAGTGAAAGATTATGTTTAGTTAAAATTATATTTTTTGGAGTTGATTTGGATTCCTTAGAGGATTGTTGATCTAAATGGGATGAATCATGACTTATGGTTTAGCAATAGTGAACTTGGAGCTACTAACTTGGTGACGAATTTAAGAATAATGTTATGAGTATGCTGATACATGATATGATATTAAGACGCTAATTAGAGAATTAAACTGAATAGATGAGTTTGGTACTTGATGTCATTGATAATAGGAGAAGTATTTCGAAAAGTTACAAGTTCGATTGGATAGAACTCAAACCTCGTGGGTGTGAAATTATTCGTCTAAGACCTGTAACAAAAGAGTATTATCAAAGTGGCGCAATGGAAGCATGATGGGATTGCTAAAGCATTAATTTATTTTATTTTGATTGATAGAAACAATCCAATTGGTGGGCTATTGCCTTATTAACAATTTAGATTTTGTAAATGAACTAATACTTCTTATAGTTGGCGTTGTGGTCTTATGGTCTATTCAATGATAATATTTTTACGGTCGGTGTCTAACATGAATTATAGTATGAGCATTTAGAATATGTAGGTGTTTGAGGAACATGGATAACTTAAGGATCCAATTGGGAGTACTAAGCCAATTAATAAATTTTTTCAAAGGTTGCAAGATGGTCAATGTGAACTTTAGAACTAATTACTATTTTTAGAAACCCATGAGGAAGGGACAGTGAACTTTGATTACCCACCTAACTTTTCTTGTAATGTTTACCTCAATAGTATTAATTTGTGGTGAAAAGGGTAATGTTTAGTAGTTTAAAGATCTTAGATTGAGAGCCTATGTTTTGTTATCTAAATACTACATTGAATTACTAAGATAAATGGAGTTGAACCATGGACATAGTAAACAATATAAATACGACGCTTATCAAGTTTGGGGACCAAACTTTTTAAGGGGGGAAGAATATAATATCCCGAACCTAGAATTTTCCGTAATTAGATAAATTAAGACCCGTACGTTAAATTAATGTGAGTAATTATGATTATAAGGATCAAAGCGATCAATTAGAGCTAGAACGCCATCAAAATCATAGACTTAAGTCTATGGCCAAGAATCCTTATTGTCATTCAAACGCTAAAGAGGGCGTTCGAATGCTAAAGCCTGAAACAATTTTCATGTCTTCTAGGCATTCAAATGCTAAGGCCAAGTTTATTCCTGGCGTTAGAACGCTAATATGGGCGTTTGAACGCCAAATCCGATGACACTTTTCACCTTTTCTTGGCGCTCGAACGTCAAGCCTATGAACTTAAGTATTTTCTTCTTAGCGTTTGAACGATAAAAAATAGCGTTCGAACACTAGCAGTTTAAAAAAAAAGAAGAAAAAGAAAAAGGAACAAAAGGTAAAAATAGAGGAGGGCACATGGGATTATTTCCCATGTGTCTTGGATTATATACACACACACACACTTCACACACACACACACACACACACACACACACGTAGAGAGAGAGAGAGAGGAGAAGAAAGGGAAGAGGAGGGAAAAATAAGAAGAGAAAGACAGAGAGAACCTTGAGAGCCAAATTCCAAGCTAGGAGAAGCCATTGTTAGAGCTTGAGGAAGCTTGGGAAAGAGGTGAAAACCCTAAACCCTTAATGTTATATGTGTAATGTATATATATATATATATGTAATGAATATTAGTTTAGAGACTCTTTTGAGTCTTATTTGGGTTTATTATCAAGTATTGGAACTTGATTTGGGTGATTTGGGAGTAGATTTGTAAAATCCCCAATTTATGTCATATTAGGGTTTTCAAAATTTTGTATTTTAGATTTAGCATGTTAGAGTTGCTTTTGAGAGTTGAGTTTGAGTTATTGTAGCCAAATTGGGTTAGTCTTTAAGTTTTAAGAGCCTTGAAAGAAGTGGGATGACTTTGGAAAAGGTTTGATGAATTTAAGTGACCATTTCTGGTGCTGCGTACAACCAGCATTTGAACGCCAGACCCAGCGTTTGAATACCAGACCTAGCGTTTGAATGTTAGCCTAGTTTTTATGCAATTTTGACATTTTTTTAAGACATGTTATTGTTATCCGAAGGTGTTTAATCACTTAACCAACCTATGTAGAGACTTAGGTCCATTTCTATGAGATTTAGGCCAAGAGAAGCATTTTATTCTCGTATTAGTTGATCATGGTGTTAACATTCTGTATTTTATGTCCTTAAATGTAGGAACACATTGCTTAGCAACCACTCAAGGGAATCAAGGTGCGTAACATGATGCCATGAACAAAATATCTGTACTTTCCAAATATTTTCTATGTGAACTATTATACATGCAAATGTTTTACATATTTTAATGCATAAACAATTATGTTTCGCTATAACTATCATGTCTTTTAAACGCATACTAATAATTGTATGTTATGAATGAAAAATCCATTGATGAATGCTTTTACATGAAAGAATAATAGAATTTCAATGCATAGCAAAGAATTTTTTATCTATAGCGTCAACTCGGGGTCTTCTCACGGCAAGACCTTAATCTAGTTCGATAGTCCTACGATAAAGGATGTAAATTAACTATCTACATTGGGAGACGTCCTTGGCCTAAAAAGCCCCCATCACCTATAAGTTACTATGCCAAGTTGTTGCACCTTATGTACTTACAACTTTACATTCATGAAAGATTTCAAGCTATGTTATGTATGCATGAGCTTCAAGTTTATGAAAGTTTCAAATTTCTGAAAAAGCTATGCTATGTTTACATGAAGGGTTCATACAAGATATACATGTTATGCTAATGATCCATGGTATTTTAATGTTCATGCATTAATGTTATTCACTAAGCGTATAGCTTAAGTTTTCAAAAATAATTTTTCAAGAAGCCAATTCGAGGAGCATTAGAAGGAAGTGACAGAGTTGTGGCTCAAAGGCCTTATGTAGTTGTTGATGGGCTAGACCCATATTTTATAGTAATGCTATGACACGATTGTCCATATAATGTATGTAAGAAGTTGACCATGTTATGTATGTAAAAAGTTAAACTTAGGCACAGTTCTGAATGTACTCGACACTTTATAATTTCTAGTTATTATGACATTTTTATAATTATGTATCATTGTAAATGATTATGCATAGGAGTTCGACCGGTTTAATGTATGTCGATCTTGGTAGTCAGGCTGTCGACTGATCATGAGCCTTCAATCTGCATAGGCTGGGTTGCAGGGCATGATAGTAGATACATTGATGCGCCTAATGGAAAAGCCCTTTAGTGTCGAGGATTTATTGTATATTTATACTATGGTTTTGCCGAAGAAGGAGCTGGGTAGTCCCTTCTATGAGGGTAATCATTATTTTTGCCTAAGGAATCCTAACCTAGGTCAAACGAGATTGGTCACCGGCAACCCGGACAAAGATTTTTTTCTTGACGAGTTTGTATGGTTTTTGGGTGCTTGGGAGTTCCGAGCTAGGGATGAAGGCCTTTGGTCATTCCCGAGGTACAAAAGATGTTTTCCTAATAGTAAGTATTTCTTCCATTAAGTTCCGTGTTCTTCACACTTTGTGAATTTTCTTTGTACCAAGGATGATATCTGTTTGTGCTACTTGTGTAGATTTTAACAACAAATTCAAACGCCATTCTGACCAACGCAAAGATGCTATCCAGGTAGCCAACAACAAGCCAGAATCGAGGGAGGTGGCCGAACTCCTTCTGTACGAGCCAATCTACCGGCATACGATTCCGCAAAGGAGTGTGGAGCTTGGTAGGGTTAATTTTCCTTCTTTGCGCATCAAGGGACGGGTTTCATGGCACGAAGCCTTTAATCTAGAGAGGTCCAAAGATGAGCTCAATGCACACTGGAATGTTGCCCAAGTTCAAGGTCATGAAGAAGGTGTCACCTCAAGCTCGTTAAGATACACTTCTCTAGATACCATTGATAGCGAGTAGGAGAAGGGGGAGGAGGCTATTAGCCAGCTTGTGATGAATAGAAGGTGGGGTTGAGTGATCTCTGTGGTTGAGCTAGAGGATCCAGCCTTACCCATTTCAATCTCAAGCTCAGATAACAAGCATTCAGACAATCTTGCCCGCGCTCTGCCTCAATTTGTGAGAGGGGTGAGGTCGTTGACCCAAGCTCGGGCAAAGCTGACATAATGAAGTTCAGGAATCTAAAGAAAACCACATCGGCTACCGATCCTGTCATCGTAGTAGTTCTCCCCATTAGTCAGGTCCCACCACAAATTGTTGATCCGATCGTGGAATTGGCTGGCGTGATAATGGTTGTCGATCTGAGCTCACTGGATAACCCTCTTCTAGGCAAATGCAAAGGGAAGGAGCTCTCAGCCCAAAATAAAATAGGGGAGACAAGCTCGAGTACTGCTTCCAAGCTTTGGAAGCTTTAGTTCTTCGCTTGTGAGCTCGATAGATAGGTGATAGAGGCTGATTTTGCCATAAATCTTGACACCAACGTGGCTCTTGCACGGGCTGTCATGTTGCCAATTGACGTTGTCGCCTTCTTCGAAGAGACCTCGTAGACATTAAAAAGTTTGGTGATAATGTAGCACGTTCAATTGAGCATTATGACTTTGATTTTTTTGGAATTGTATATCCAATACTTAGCTTTTTTCTACACTTTTGGTTTGTAGAGCCTTCAGAAAGTGATGGCTATCTCAGACTACATGGCAAAGCAGTCGACCGAGCTAAAGAGGGCTAAAAAGAAAATGTGTGGCTTAGAATCAGATATGAATAAGGCCAAGCTTGCGGTGGGAAAAATTGATCAGCCAAAGGCCGATTTGCCTGCTACTGAATAGGGTTGTGACCCAGGCTCAAGATAAGGTTGCTACTGCCGAGGCTGCCCTCGTCGAGCTTCGGGCAGTGGCATGTGGCCATGTCTACAAGGGGGTCAATCGGACTAGGGACAACTATAACAAGCAGGTCGCTGAGGTCTATTCTAATGCTTTCTTGGAGGGGTGGCTTGCTTATCTAACAGATCTCGGCATCCCTGAGAACAACCCAGTGTGGGCCAAGGCTACCCTTGCTCCTGATTTCCCAAGTCTCCTATGCCTTATTCGCCTATGGTCCTACTTAGATTCGACGAGGAGAAGTATGTGAACCATTCAAAGGTAGATGAGGATGCTCTTGATGCTCTCGTGGCTCTAGGCAACAAAGTTATCAACCTCGCGAAGGAAGCCAAAAAAACAGCCGCGGAAGGATTTGGGGAAAAAAACACAAAGGAAGCTAGGGAAGATGCAACCCAAGATCCCCTTTTCCGAGGTCTGAAGTGTTTTGTTTTATTTTTGTTCAAACTTGTAAAGACTTCTCTATTTTAAACCTTCATAATAGAACTTCGTTTTTGTTTTTAGCTCGTGAGCGTGATACCTTCTATTTCGTGTTTTGATTCTTCTTCTCTGGCAAAGTATGCTCTAGCAAAACTTGTGGGGTTGAGTTCGGAGATTTGCTTCGAGCTCGGCTAACCTTTCTCTTAATTATTTTCCAAATATACTTTGGAACATCTCGTGGGGACGAGTTCAGAGCCCACTTAGGGCTCGACTAACTCTTCATCTAATCTCTAAAAAAGTGTACTCTAGCCAAAGTATGTGGGACAGGGCTCGGAGCTCTCATTGTGCTTAGCCAACCCTTCCTTTATTTTTGTCAAGTACACTAAGGTGAAATCACGTGGGGCAGAGTTTGGAGCTCGCTCAGAGTTTGGCTAACTCTCTATCTAATCTCTAGGAAAGTGTACTTTGGAAAAAGCATGTGGGACAGGGTTCGAAGAGTTCGGCTAACTCTCCATCTAATCTTTGGTAAAGTATATACTCTGGCAAAAGCATGTGGGATAGAGTTTGAAGCTCTCGTGGAGCTCGTCTAATCCCTCCTTTAATTTTGGCCAAGTAAACTTAGGAGTGTCACAAGGGAATGAGTTTCGAGCTCCCTTAGATCTCAGCTAACTCCCCATCAAATGTATGGCAAAGTGTACTGTGGCAAAGCCTATGGGACAAAGTTCGGAGTTCTTATCGAACTCGACT
>BRYE01000005.1:16085311-16087811 GCA_030159115.1 Actinidia arguta var. hypoleuca | reverse complement strand
AGTCCGGGAAGTTGGCGAAATAAAAGTCCTAGAATGGCAATGATACGGAGGGAATTTCATAGCTCAAGGTGAAAGTTCGAGAAGTTAACAGATGTTGTCTCATGTGCTTAGTGCATAATGAGGTTGGTTAAGTATTAGTCTAGGTGTGTCATTTGAGATAATGAGATAATGCTTTTTGAGATAAGTCAAAAAATTTATAAAACATGAATTCGAGAAATCATGTGTTAATACTTTTTGAGAAGAGCCAGAAAATTGAGAATTTGTTGGATTTAAAAAATCATGAATAGGAATCAAAAGTATATTTTTATATGAATGAAAACATATTATGTTGCATCATTTTTTTATAGTATAGTTATGTATCATGATTTTGGCTTGAGACATCAAGTCCATTGTTAAATCCTTTCAAGGTAACTTACATTTACTATAAAATAACTTTCAGGTACCGAGTGTTATCTTGAGTCTTGAGGCATATGGATGTCGGTTGTCTATTTTGTTTTTGATAAATATATTAAACTGTATTTTGAGAATTGTAATATTCTTTTGGCCTTGTGTGAGCATTGTTCACGTTTATTTTAGTATCTAAGTGTTGAGAGGTAACACGAGTGTGTTACATAAGCATTGAGTAATAACATGAACATATGTGATACATGTTACTAATTTGAGTATTGTAGAGTAATACATTGGTTCATCATAAATGAGTATGATTGTCTTATGGTTTTCTTGTGGCATTGTGTAGAACATGCCACCACGTCAAGTGAGAGGTCGTGCAAGATCACTTATGAGAGCTCGTGGAGAATGCGGGGATCGTGAAGAGGGGGACGGTGAAAATCACTACGAGTCAGTGATGGGAGGAGGAGCTCCACCAGCGATGTTTGGTGGCGTAGAATTTATTCAAGGAGTGTTCACTACCATTGAACAAGTGGTGAGGAACACTATGCAAATAATACAAGTGCCAGTTAGAGTAGAGGACTCTAGGGCTACTACAGATATGAAGGCTTTTCTATAACTTTGCCCGCCTACGTTTAAGGGCAAACCGGATCCGTTGGTTGTAAAAGTTTGGTTTGAACAAGTCACAAGAGCGTTAGATACGATCTTGGTGATGGAGGAGGAGTTGAGGGTTTTATTCATGCCGTACCAATTGCAAGGGGGACACACTCTAATGGTGGAAGACCATTGAGGAGAGTGTTGGCAAGAAGTAGGAGCCGTTTAAGA
Source organism: Actinidia arguta var. hypoleuca (assembly GCA_030159115.1). NCBI lineage: Eukaryota > Viridiplantae > Streptophyta > Magnoliopsida > Ericales > Actinidiaceae > Actinidia > Actinidia arguta. The sequence goes on along the minus strand of BRYE01000005.1, from coordinate 16,086,599 downwards.
AGGCTTTCCTTGACCAATATTTTATGGACACCGCGAAAGAAGCACTAAAGATGGAGTTCATCAACCTAGTTCAAGGAACTATGACTGTGGCTTAGTAAGAAGCCAAGTTTACTAGTTTGTCGAGGTTTGCAAAGGCATTTGTGTCGACGAACGAGGAGAAAGCAAAACAGTTTATACAGGGGCTTAGGCCATCCATAAAGAATAAAATTATTAGGAGTCTGATTAAAGTTTACTCGACTATGGTCAGCTCGGCAGCAACTATTGAGGAGATTTTGAATAAGACTAGGAAGATCACAAATCCTAAATCTCAGTATGAGGGTATGAGTGCTCAATCTGAGGAACGCCTTCCAAAGAAGTCGAAGAATTATATGGCACAGCAATAGTATTCTGCTAGGTCTTCACCTACCATTTCCGTAGTGTCATCTGGTTAGACATCTCGGGGAGGGCTTATTTGTTTTGGTTGTCACCAGGAAGGACATCATGTTGTGGACTGCCCACTAAAGGGTAGTAGAGGCAGTCGCAACAAAGGGGGCAACACCATAGTCAGGTTTAGGGACAATCAAAGGTTAAGGGGCCACCTACTTGTTTTTAGTGTAGTGAAGTTGGTCACATTATGCGTTAGTGCATGTAGATGGAGAACAATCAAGAAACTACGGGATCTCAGCAACCTATTCAATCAGTACAGGTCTCGAGGGCCACTCCGACATTTACATCAACACAGGCTTAGTATCAGTTCGGACCACAGGCTGTGGGTCAGTAGGGTCAGAGAACTCAGGGGTGGGTTTACGTTATGACATCAGCAGCAGGACCGTCAGGGATAGCAGGATAGCAGGAGCAATAGTTGGATACCTCTGTTGTGCTAGGTACTTTTTTGTGTTTAATTTGTGGGCTTGTATTCTCATTGACACAGGAGCATCACATTCATTCATCGCATCATCGTTTGCTTTAGCATTGGGGTTAGAGATTGAGGTGTTAGATTCAGTACTTTTGTTAGACACTCTAGTTGGAGGTAGAACAACCTTGAGATGAGTTTGTAGTTCTTGCGAGGTTGTGATCACTGATAGATGCTTCATGTTTGACCTCATCATTTTAGACATGATGAGTTTTGATGTAATCCTAGGTATGGATTGGTTAACTGACTATCAAGATACGATAGACTATGTCCAACATCGGGTTACCTTTTGTATATCTGAGGGAGATTGTTTTCATTTTATGAAAGGTTTTGTCCCATCGTCTACTAATATGCGTAGGCAAGGGAAGTTTAGTTTTCTTTTCTTAGCGTGCTTAG
>BRYE01000005.1:16065311-16067811 GCA_030159115.1 Actinidia arguta var. hypoleuca | reverse complement strand
TATGAATGGTCAATGAATGAGTTATGAACTACATAGATTATAAAAAATCTTGATTAGCTATTGTGTTTGAACTAATGGCACATGAACTAATATGATCTGAAACAATGAGAAGTGCTTCATTACAAAAGAAAGGGAGAGTAATACCTGGTATGTGCTCTAAATAGTTGTTATTGCACTTGCTACAATCATTAATTATTGATTTCATTATTCAAATCATGAGCAGTTTTGTCATCATAAAAAATGGGAGATTGTTGACTCAATGCCTTACTTTTGACGATAACCAAACACTGTATTAGTGATCTAATGCGTTTACTTAGTGTGTAGACTAATGAGAATTAGAATAGTGACTTAAAGCTTGTCTTAAAGTCCAATCTGTAACTAAATGGATGCACAACAAGTAAATAATCAAGAAATGCGTCAAAATAGATGAATGGTACCTCTCATAAATCAAACGCATAACTTACATTCAAATAGATTGAAGTCATTTAAATGAGAAAACTACTAAAGCCACATGAAGAATCCTTTAAACCACTCAAGAGATGTTCTTGAAGTCATCCATGAAGAATTCAATCCAAAGTTCAATTGAAGATTGAAAATGTTCAAGTGAAGTGTTCATTTAAGCTTATAAGTTCTTGGAAGATCACTTATATCCAAAGAGAAGACCTCCTAAAGAACTTGATTTGATTAATGCTCAAATGGCCAAGGAAAATAAAAATATATATTTTTGACAAGAAGTGTCGACACATGAAAATATCATACTTGAATCTGGATATAAAGTGTTGACATATCTGGTTAAGGTGTCGACACCTGAAGATAGTGAGCAAAGTTTCAAATTTGGGAATATAAATGTCAACACATCTGGTAGAAGAGTAGACACATTTGGATAGTAAGCAATCTAGAATATAAGTGTCGACACATGAGTTCTAAGTATCAACACATGAAGACAGTATCCAAGGAATTAAAGATGTCTACACATGAGTTCGAAGAGTCGACACACAAAGACACTTAAATTTGGAATTGAAGTATCGACACATGAATTCTAAGTGTCGACACATAAAGAAGTGTTGACACATACGTTTAAAGTGTCGACATATGAGAACAGAGGCCAAAATTAGCAAATAGATGATCAAGTGTTGACACATGGAATTAAGGTATCAATACATGAAGACAGTGGCCAAAGTTTTAGGAATGAATGATAAAGTGTCGACACATGGATTGTAAGTGTCGACACATGAAGACAGAGACTAAAGAAATTTTGCAAGAAACTTGAGCTGACTTCAAAAGCAATTATCTCAAGCTTCAGAGATTCAAACACAAACACGTTTGAGTTTATATTCAATACCCGGAAGTTGTCTTTCCAATAGAACTAAAATCATGACCAAACTCTAAATATTAAATAAGTTATGACCAAAAGAGTGAAGCACTGTCAAAGTAGATTTTCTATAATTCCGCATGTCAACTTCAGATGGGATTGTATCAGTCTTCACAAGTTCAAATGAATAAATTCTTAAACCTAAATTGTATCCCCAGAAGTCTAGTTTCTAACGCAATAAACGGTGTTAAAAAATTCTAAGAACGAAGAAGTTGCGACCAATTTACTGAAGACAGAACCCAGAATTAAAACTGCAATTGCATTTCACGCCCCGCAACCCAGCCTATGCGAATCGAAGGCACATGACCGGCCAACATCCTAGCTACCTGAGGCTAACTTACATTAAACCGGTTGAACACCTATGCATAATCATCTACAATGACACTTAATTGCGGAAACGTCACAGTAACTAAAAATTATAAATTGTGGATTCATACAAAGTTATGCCTCAGTTCTTTTTCTTTTATACATAATAAGGCTAACTTTGAATATATACATAACAAAGGGTTTAGCCCATCAAAAAAACTACATAAGACTTTGGGCCACAAAACTAAAGTCTGCATCATCACTTCCTTCTATGACTTCTCGAATTGGCTTCTTGAAAATTTATTTTTGAAAACATAAGCTAAATGCTTAGTGAATAACAATAATACATGAACGTGAAAATAACATGGATCATTATCATAGCATGCATATCTCGTTTGAAACTATCATATAAGCATAGTATAGCATTTTTTTGAAACTTGAAACTTGAAACTTTCATGACTGTAACGTGGCATAGCTTGAAATATTTCATAACCGTAAATGTAGCATAGCTTGAAATCTTTCAAAACTATAAAGCTATAAGTACTGTAGTGCAAAAAGTGCAACAACTCGGCATAGTAACCTTTTGATCATGCAACATAGTAACTATGTAGGTCACACTGGGACTTTTTAGGCCAGGGACATCTCCTAACATAGATAGTTTATTTCACGTCCCCTATCTTAAGATTATTGGGCTAGTTTAAGGTCATGTTATGAAAAGACCCCGAGTTGGCGCTATACATTGAATATACTTCTTATTTCATGTAAAAGTATTAATTCATGGTTTTTATTTCATAATATACTAACATTAAAATGCGTTTAGAA
>BRYE01000005.1:16050311-16055311 GCA_030159115.1 Actinidia arguta var. hypoleuca | reverse complement strand
GACGAAACTACTTTAACCACTTGTGTAAAAGGGAGCTAAGCACTTGATAAATCATTCCTTACTTGTAATTGTTGATTGCATAGTGGAAGAAGACTTCAAAAAGGTCTTGGGAGGACATAGACCACATGTTGTGGTTAAACCTCGATAAGTCTTTGTGCTCTTTCTTGCGCTTTGCTTTTTCTTTACTCTTGTCTGTATTGTATTGCATATATATTGATTTATTATTTGATTGACTAGATTAAGTTTTAATTACTTTTTAATCATAATTATTTTTAAAAAAACCCAATTCATCCCCCTCTTGGGTTACCTTTTAGGCCAACACCTCCCCCATTGGGCAAAGGTCCATGAACTAGTGAGAAGGGTTAGGTCCCTTGCTAGCTAATGAATCAGGGGGGAAAAGAGCTGGCACTTGGTGCACTTGCAGACATACACTTGAGCATCTTTTTGCATGTAACGCCACCAATATCCCGGGTGAGAGCTCGGTGAGCTAATGATCTTCCCCTTGAGTGTAATCCGCACATGCCTTCGTGGATCTTGAAAAGCACATCTTCAACTAAACTCGAGTGAATGCACAGCAAGGAGGGTCCTAAATATGATCTTTTGTACAAGTCATTGGACGGTGAGATCCAGAACCATGTTGCGTTTACTCAGATTTTGTATGCCTCCCTATTGTCTTCTGGCAGCTTGTCGTGCTATATGAAATTTATTGACCCGATAGGCAACCCAAGAGGGGGGGTGAATTGGGTTTTTCAAACATAATTGGTAATTTATAATTAATTGCTTTAATAACAATGAATGTAAAATGCTATAAGAAGATTAATGCAAGAAATACAATAAAGGAGCAATAGTAATGATAGGAGAGAGCACACCAAATTTACCAAAGTTCGATCACAACTTATGATCTACGTCCTCCCAATACCTCCGCAAGATCTTCTTCCACTATTTGTAATCCGCAACTACAATGTGGGGGTTGGTTGTTCAAGTGCCCAACTCACTTTTACACCTAGTGGTTTTGTCCAAGCTCCACTAAAACTTCCTAGTGTTTTATTTACAAGAGGAAACACTCAAACTCTTAAGTGTTTGGCTTTCAACAAGAGAAACACTCAAAACTCTCACCAAGTATTTTTGGTCAAGTCACACTCAAACTAGCAAGGATGAAAGTATATGAGGTTTTAAGATAATCAAGGACTCTCTCAAGTAGAGTGGATGAGAGTGTAGTATCACAATCAATGCTTACACCAAGGGACAAGAAGAATATTCAAGGATTCTTGACTTTGAAGCTTGTAAGATGAAATCAAAAGGCTTAGGATCATTCCCTTGTGTGATAAATGTCCTTGGAGACTTGTATTTAATGGCTGGAGAGAAGAGTGTACCGTTGGTGGTAGTTGGGAAGCCATTAACGCTGTATCAGATATCTCTGCGTTTGAAAATCTTCCCATTGGGTGTCGACACTTCTCAATGGTGTCGACACTTAACATGTGTCGACACATTGTTTCATGGTGTCGACACTTCAACTCTTTTGTTCTTGCCTGAAAATCGTCTCTAAGTGCTGATCTTGGTGTCGGCACTTTTCGTCAAAAAAATCTATTTTTGGTTACTGACTTTTGGTGCTGACACAAGTGTCGACACTACTTGCTTCCAGTTTACACACTGTCATTGGGTGCTAATTATGGTGTCGACACTTCTCTTCTTCACAGTCTGTTTTCAGCCACTGACATTTGATGTCGATCTTGGTGTCGACACTTTACTTCAAAAACTTCTAAAATTTTAACACTGACTTTTGGTGTCGATATATGATGTCGACACTATGTCTTCAGAAAGTCCACTGACATTTGGTGTCGATTCAGGTGTCGACACTTTGTCTTCAAAAGTCTTCAGTTAGCAGCTACTGATATTTGGTGTCGATACATGGTGTCGACATTTTATCTCCAGAAAGTCCACTGACATTTGGTGTCGAGTCAGGTGTCAACACTTTGTCTTCAAAAGTCTTCAGTTAGCAGCTACTGATATTGGGTGTCGATCTTGGTGTCGACACTTTATCTCCAGAAAGTCCACTAACATTTGGTGTCGAGTCAGGTGTCGACACTTTGTCTTTAAAAGTCTTCAGTTAGCCTCTACTGATATTTGGTGTCGATCTTGGTGTCGACACTTCTTCCTCAGATTTCTGGTTTTGGGCTACTGACTTTTGGTGTTGACATTCGTACTCCGGGGGTCGACACTTACATCCAGAATGATTTCTGTCGATTCTTTGATAATCCGGGCATTGAGTTGGTTTTATCTCTTTGTGAAATCATTCTTTGGATTTATATCATCTGTTTTTACTTTTATCAAATCCAGATTGATGAGTTCTCTTGGTCTTTCACGGATTTGATCATTTTGACTTCTGAGCTCAAGGTGTCGACACTTTAGAATAAGGTGTCGACACGTTCTGTTGGAAAGTGTTTAAGGGACTTCCATTGATCAGATGAATTGTAGGTCGCTGCATACTTAGTAAACATGTTAAATACTAATTAATGGTTTTGTTATCATCGAAATCGAGGCTTGATTCAACAATCTCCCCCTTTTTGATGATGACAAAACATGAACGCGAAGAAAAACATAAGGAAGCAAAAAACATAATGAAAGAAAGTATCGAAGGACAATATCCATATATCTTATCATGTATTTCTTCCTCTTTCTTATCTCCCCCTTTCTTTTGTAATATTTGCACGGTTCTTTCTTCTTCTCCCCCTTTTTGTCAATTCATCGAAAAAGGGGTAGCTTGCCAAATTATAACTTATGCTCTAAAAGGTTTTCGAGACTTAAACACAGAGTCTCATGCACAGAGTCTTAAACGTAGATTCTCATACTTAGACAATTCACACTCATGCATTCCATACCATCAAACATTAATCATTGATCATAAAACATTTACCACAATCCATAGGCCAAAATCCATATGCCAGAAACACAATCTATGAACATATATATCATAACTTCATAAACCATAATCCATAACCCATAAACTATAAGCATAATTCATAGGCCAAACTTCATATGCCATAAACCATAACCCATAAACTATAATTCATAGGCCAAACTTCATATGCCACAAACATAATTCCATAAACCATAATCCATAAACATAATTCATCGGCCAAACATATTGTTTAAAATAAATCAGATTGTTAGAGAATCATAATTCGATTACACAATAAATTTTCTTAACAACAAAACACAGAAAACTATGGAGAGGGTGAGGTGGATGAAGCATTATGGATAGGTGTGGAGGGGGCTAGAGATGGAGATGGAGATATCTCTAAAGCCATATCTGGAGTATTTTTGAATTTGGATCGCATCTCCCAATTTCTGGTACGTAACGTCGTTGTGTTGTGCGTGAGATGAGTGGAGCAGCGTCCGAGTTAGTCTCAAAGAAGTCATCAGGATTTACATTGCTGCTATCTTTCTTGTCTTTCTCTTTTTCCGTCTCCTCATCTTTCTTCTCCTCTTTGTTACTCTTGTTTTCCTCCTCTTCGTCCGAACTTTCACTGATTGGTCTCTTTCCTTTGCTCACCAAATTCGATAGGTTTTGAATTTTCCTTTCACAAACAACCAATCGAAAAGCCATATTGTCAACCTTCTTATGTAATAGCGTTATCGATTCAGTCATTTGGATCATGAATAAACGCATTTCACTTTCGAAAACCTCCCTCTTCGCTAGCTTCTTCACCCCTCATTTTTTCTTTCCCTTTTGAACTCCCACTGGTCTCGATTTTCTTAGACGATTTCGGAATCCACTTATTTCCGACTAGCTCATATCCCATGCGTTTGAGCATTTTTTCATTGTACTCATCACTCACAGCCTTAGGGATTCTACTTGTTTCATCGTCCAAATCAACCCGTAGATATTTAAAAATTCGCGTCAGAAGCATCCCATCGGGTAAGCTCACCTTTTTAATGGTGGCTTTGAACATTTGATCTAGAATAAATAAGGCCAAGTCGATTTTTGAGCCAGTGACATATGCCTAAAGGAAGAACAACTCTCTATCCGATACATATTCGAATTTTCCCGTCTTGGGAATCAGAATGGTACAGATGAAGTGGTGAACTAGTCTCAGTTCTAAAGGCAGCGTGTTGGCCGTTGGTTGTGCAGCCAAGTTTACATCATTTCCATATACCGCTTACATTTGTTGTTTTCTTGTCACACTGTGCCTACCTATCTCACCTTCCGTCTTAATTCCCACAATTTTTTTAATTGTTGATTTATCCAGTGTTATGTGTGTTCCTTTCACGTAACTCTTTATTTCATCCGTGTGAAGTCCCCGTGATGCATTCACATAAAAGTATGCGACTAGGTCGGGATAAATGTCATCCCTTATCAATGTCATGTGCATCCATCCTAGGTCATCTATTTGTGCACTGAATGTGAAGTTGTGTGCATCAAAGAAGTCGTAATCGATCCATCGACCGTTTATGACTTTCCTAATTGAGAAATCGAGATTATATCTTTCCCAGTCCCTATCTTCCAAAAAATACATAGGGTCTCGATCTAGAGGAGCCGAGCTTGCCGCAGATGTTTCACCCTTCTGTTTCTTGCTCTTCTCTTTAGGAGTGTCGACACCTGCCTTCCTTTTCTGGCCTTTGGGTGCGTCTGGTGTTGACACCACCAGCGCCCAGCTCTGACTCTTCTTTCTGGTTGATCGAGTGGTTTTGGGAGCCATAGAGGTTAAGGAATGATTGATTTGAGGGATTTTGGTTGAGAAGATCTTGAATCGTGCCTTGATTCTTACGGAGTTGATCGCTTTTAGAGAGAGAGAGAGAGGGAGAGTGGGTGGTTTGAAAAGGAACGTGAAAAGTCAAATTAGGGCTCAGTCCCTTTTTATACCCCGACAAAAGGTGTCGACACATTATTTAATGGTGTCGACACTCGAAAATTTATAGGGGTCGACACATGTCAAATAGATGTCGACACATATCTTCAAGGATTATTCAGTTTTCGTACTAAAGGTGTCGACACTTAC
>BRYE01000005.1:16037811-16042811 GCA_030159115.1 Actinidia arguta var. hypoleuca | reverse complement strand
TGACTTGTCCTTTTATTATTGCCCTTTGTAAAAATTCTATGTCAAATTATCCGAGCTTAGTGGCCCATTTAGAAAGTCGTCCGAACAAGTCTGCTTTTGATAAAATATTTTTGAGCAAAAACTCAGTATATACGGTTATGGGATGCACTTGAAAATAATGCATGAGTTTCCGCGAAGTTAGCGAAGTTAAGATCAAGGCCAAAACGAGTTTCTCCAGTGGAAAGTACCTTATTTGACAATCCATTAATGTTTTGTTAACAAAGAAGATCGGACGTTGCTTTCCATTCACCTCCCTTAACAGTACTCGAGTTAACGGCATGTTCCGAGATGACGAGATAAATGTAAAGCAACTCTCCCTCATCCGGCATGGAAAGAAGTGGTGGTTCAGATAAGTATTTTTTGAATTGTTGGAGTGCGAGTTCGCACTCTTCATTCCAAGAAAACTTAACATTTTTACGAAGGAGTTTAAAAAATAGTCGACATTTGTCTAAAGACTTACTGACGAGTTTGTTCAGTGCTGCCGCCATCCCGATAAGTTTTTGAATCTCCTTCGTAGTTCGTGGACTGACGAGGTTGTTGATCGCGGTGATCTATTCTGGATTCACTTCGATCCCTCGTCTTGTCACCAAGTGTTCCAAGAATTTTTATGAGCTTTCTCCGAAGGCACACTTTGCCACGTTCAACCTCAACTTATGTCTTTTGAGTATCTTGAACACTTCGATCAAGTCCCTGATATATTCTGACTCCTCTTTGTTCTTTACCACCATATCATCGATGTAAGCGTCCATGATCTTACCCAGGATCAACTCAAACATTTTCGTAATCATCCTCTAATATGTGGCACTAGCATTTTTCAGACCAAATGACATAATCTTGTAGCAGAATACGCCTCGGAGAGTGATGAATGTAGTATTTTCTTGATCAGGCTCATGCATGGTTATCTGGTGGTAACCTTGGTATGCATCCAAAAGCTCATCCGTGCATGACTCGAAGTAAAGTCCACTAATTGATCAAATTTTTACAAAAGAAAGCAATCTTTAGGACAACTCAGTTGAGGCTTGCGAAGTCCACACACACTCTCTATTTGCTTGTCTTTTTCTTTACCACGACTGTGTTGGATAACCAGATCGAGTAAAGAACCTCTGTTATTGCACTTGCCTCTTTTAGTTTCTCCACTTCCTCGATCACTACATTCACATGCTCAATTGTAAATCTCTTTTCTCGTTGTTTCACTGGTCAGGCATCGGGCAAAATATTTAGCTCATGTTTGATAAAGTTGGGGTCTATCTCGGACATCTCATAAGGTGTCTATGCTAAGACCTTGATATTAACTTTGAGAAACTATATGAGCTCGGCTCTCTCCCGTTCCTCCAAGTTTGCACCAGTGAGAAAGAAATAATCCGAGCTTGGCTCATCCAGTTCATATCATATCAAGTCTTCCATGACCTTAGCCTCGGGGTCCCAACTGACGTCCTCCAGGGCCTCATGTTCTTCCTCGATTAGTTGCACTTCTTTTATAATAGTCTTAGTGGAAACTATAGCGAGGTAGCATTATTTGGCCGCTACTTAGTCTCTATAAAGGGTCTCTTGACCTTTGGGAATGGCAAACTTGATGACCTGGTGAAGTGTGAAAGCCACTCCTTTCATCCCGTATAACCAATCTCAGCCAACAATTGCATTATATGGGGATGGTATGTCTACAATAACGAACTCTGTCACTAGCTCTTGGGAACTAACTCAGACCTTGAAGGTTATCGTTCCCAAGGGCTAATGAGATTGAGCATTGAATCCAATGAGGGGGGCTCGAACCGGTTTTAAGTCTGATTGAGTGAGTATAAGTTGTTTAAAAAGGTCATAGTACATCACCTCAATAGAACTTCTTGTGTTCACCAAAATTCTCTTCACGTCATAGCTGTTCATCCTGAGTTGGATGACTAGGGAGTCGGTATAGGGATGTTGCACCCTCTCCAAGTTGGCCTTTGTGAATGTGATGCTCTTTGGATCTGATGTCACCTACCTCGGCTTCTTAGCCGATGATTGGGCCGAGAGTACCTCGTGCATTTGCTTGATCATTATAATCTCTCTCCGGATTCTATTCTCAAGATCTGGGTGATTTGGGCCCCCTATCTGTGAATAATTCCCAAGGAAAGATCGTCTTCTTCGTCCACAGTTCTGTTTGTCTCGTCATCACCTCGGTCAAAGCTTGGATTCAGTCTGACTTTAGCCTTCTCTGCTCGAGTCTTTACATTGTCAATGAACTTCTTCAGATGTCCATCTCGGACTAGCTGATCCAGGAACTCTTTAAGGGCCTGGCAGTTCTCTATTCTGTGTCCTCTCTTTTCGTGGAAGGAACACCTCCACCTTTAATTACGTCTTTTGGGATCCCCTCCCATGTGTTCGGGTTTCCTAAAGTAAGGTTTGTCTCGAATCTGTGTGAGGAGTTTGTAGATTGGTTCTTTGAAAACCACATTGATTTCTTGCCTCACTTGGATCTCATACTCAACGAAGCTTTCCTTTTGCTTTTTGAACAGACCCTCTCCCCGGTTAGGTGTCCCCGTAGCCTTTGTCGCTTGTTTGACATTGTCCTCCAACCGGGCAAACATCTCAACCCGAGACATGAGATTCCGGAGGTCTATTGGAGGGTTGAGCGTCAAGTTCTCCCAGAGCCTCTGTCAGGAGTCTGAGCTTGTAGCTCGCCACTACTAACTCCTTGGAGCACTCCTCGATCTCATTGTACATCTCCCAGTACCGCTTGCTATAATTGCGGATCATTTCATTCTTGCCTTTCCTTAGTGTCAAAGAGAACCGATGCCTTTTAGCGCCTTGGTGTTAATCACTAACCGAGCCACGAATGATTCGGTCAGCTGGTGGAAGTTCTCGATCGACCCCGTAGGCAGTTTATCGAACCACTTCAGCTAGAGGTCCCCTAGACTTAATGGGAACATGCAGCATATCAGGGCGTCCATATGGTTCCAAAGGGCCATCATCTGCCTAACATGACTTATGTGGGACCTCAGGTCTAACTTCCCATCGTACAAAGTAAACCTCGGTGGCATAAAATTTTTTGGTAGATCCAGTCCCTCGATTTCTCGAGAGAATAAAGTTTGGTACCTAGGGATGGCTTCCCTTTGCTCACTGCGGGCCATATGAACTACTGAACTTGTAGGAATAACTTTGTTTGTTGCCACCGCCTTCCGATCGTTGAGTTTAACGCACAAATTCTCATTTTGTTGGCATTTGGCATTGAGCGTCTCGCGGAGATCCACCCCAAACTTAGTTCAATTGGGTGATCGTCTGTGTTTGCTCGTTGCCACAGATTTGTTGTCCATTTTGCTTTTTAGGCTCACATGGGATTTGTGTGGCCTCCCATTCTGTCCTTTCCGCGGTGGGAGGATCTGCTCTTTGTTCCCGGCCTTAGATGGTTCTGCCCCTATTGCTTTCCAACATCCTGTTGTCAACCATGATTTGAGTTAACTCGGCCAGCTGTCTCTATAGACGCTGGATGGTCATGTCCTGACTGTCCACTCCTCTAGGGAGCAAATGACTTGAACTTTGCTTGGAGGGGGCCTTAGCCGTCCTTTGAGCATCCTCTAATAGTTTACCCCCTTTGCGCCCAAGAGTTTTAGGCGCATGAAGGGTCTCCCTACGAGTCTCACGACTATCTAAATGGTTGCTGCTTTGCGACGCCATTAGAATTAGCTTGGCAAATGTCTATAATTGACTTCCCATAGACGGCGTCAATTGTGGGGTTGTTTGTTTGTAAGATGAGAGGAAGAAAATCAAGGATAGACACTCATGACGGTTCTACGACTGCATAGGTAGCTATAACCTTTGTTTGTCCAACCAGTAATGCCCTAGTAGTAGTCACCAAAATTGTGAGAACACCCGCCAAAGCTGAAACGACTTTTCAATAATCAAGTTAGACGTCTGAAATCTAGAGAGAGAAAGTGTATTTATGGTTTGAGAGCACGTACCTTTGCGAGAACAACAGCGTTCTATTTTATACCCTAACTCAACGTGTGGCTCGACACGCTAGTTATATTGTCACTCGATAAACTGCAGCTCAGCGCGAGCTTGTACAGCGCGACTACTATATTAATGAATAGGCGGCTAACTTAGCCATGCTCCTATGGCGTGGTTGGTAATTCATGATCAACTATCGACGTCTCCATCTGGGCATGGGGGCTATTGGAAAGAGCTCTAGCGTGCAAGTCACCTCCTGTCCCCTGACATCCTTTAGGATTACCGCTGGTCGTTGCTTCTCGTCCAAGCTTCCAGCGCGGTTATTGTTCCAAGCCTACTAAATAGCGACACCTCAAAAATAACAATGTCCTTAGCTTGGATGACATTTGTCTTTGGTAGTGATTGCTCCAAACTCCGGCGCAGAGAGTCTCCGAGCTTGCTCTGCAGCGACAGCTGATGGAGGCATCTGCTCTAGCAAGACCAGTGTTTAATAATGTCTGCACTGAGTTCCGGCGCAGGAAACCACCGAGCTTACTTTATAACGATAGATTGTCGGAGGTCTTTGGCCTAGCAAGGTCGGATCACACCATTGTATAATTTATCCCCTTACAAAGAGGAATCAGAGATTCAGAACTTGCAGGTGCAGGGATAAATCGCATCGAAATTTTGAAGTCTTTAGGTAAAAATGTCAAATGGTCAATACTGTGCGTGACCTCCATAAAAAACTTCGTGGCATTAGAACAGCTTCCTAGGGTTGAATCATATTTTTCACTTACCTCTTTTGAGATTTCTATAAATAAAGTCATATATTTTGTAGGTTTAAAACTATCATTGACTTTTCATACTTTTGAATATAATGTCAAGATGTTCATTAAAATTATTTTTTGTGTAAAAATAATAAATTTATCATTTAATTTAGTGTTTCTAAATTTTTTTTCTCAATACAAATATTAAAATAAAAAAAAAAATATTGTTATCAATAAATCTTTTATTTAAAATTAATCTAAATATTTACTTTTTAAGTGTTTTTAATTGAA
>BRYE01000005.1:16030311-16032811 GCA_030159115.1 Actinidia arguta var. hypoleuca | reverse complement strand
GCTAAACCTTTGCCCGAATGAGATTAACATCAAAACAGTTTCTTTTACATATTTGAAATAAAAATGGGCTAACACGTGCCCAATAATGAATACATATAACAAATGTAATTTAAACCTATTCTAAGGTTCTAAATTACCCAAAAGAATTACATGTCTTCACTCTAAATACACAAAACATCCAATGAAGCTATGTCTTTGAGAAAGTCTTCAAAAGACCCGAATACGGTCAAATCAAGTCGGGCTCTTGCCCTTATCCTTTTCACCTGAAAGTGGTTTCATTTTTGTTTGATTAAGCACGACGGCTTAGTAGAAAAATATTGTGAAAATGTCATACTATCTCTAAATTCATGAAAATGAAATGAAGTGCAATGATGATGCTACCAAGGCAATGAAACCAATTCAATGGCTTAAATGCAACAATGCCCATCCCAATGCACACACACTCTCAACACCGGATTGTGAGCCACCCACACAAGGAGCGTAGATAAAATCAATCCCCGGGAGCTAACCGAGTATGATTGGAGTGAATGTTTATTAGGGAGCCATCCGCCCTTTTCCTCACCACCACACCCACATCCGGAATTTTCATCCTTAGTACCCCTCCCTAAGGGAGTACCATCCATAAATGTATCCATCCCAATGCCGTGCATAAGCCGACAAGGCCACAAAGATGCTATGATATGGTCATGCTCAATGCCAAAATCATTAATCCAATACTTAAAACATAATGTATATATATATATATATATACATATCAATATTTAAATTCCAATAACCTAAATAACCACCAAATCACATAAACACATAAATCCAATGTTCTCACAAATATTTTGTCAAACACATGGTAACATTCCAACAAGCGGCCAGTTCCATGGAACTCCATTGATGGTCGTAAAGAAAGAAAGGAAGAGAAAGCACACAAGTGCTAAGAGGATTTCATAGTAACCTAGTGAGGCCATTTGGAATTTTTCAAAATCTTTAAGAGTATGCTAGCATTAGAGCAACCATTTATCCAGGTACCTGGCCTCTCAGTTTGGAAAGATCATTGCACTGGGTCCACAGTTTTAAATAAAATCCATTCTATTATTTTAAGTAGTCTCAGTATTTTTAACAAATAAGGAGATAGGTAATGATAGGTGGGAGAATATAATTTTTTTTTTCTTCATATTGCAGTTAGGTTCATTCACCTGACAAGGTGAGGAGTCCACCACTTCAAATTAAACCCACTTTACTATTTGAAGTGGGGCCCACATTTTTAAACCAATAAGCATGTGGTTAATATTTACCTAACTTGTTAGGTAAATGAAAATAATTGCAAAACACAAAATGCATAGGGTCCACTGCTTCCAATAGCACCCATTCAATTATTTGAAGTGGGCCCATATATTTTAACTAACTAGGAGAGAGGTAAAATTAAATTACATTGTAAGGGCTGAATATATATATTCACTCCTTTCACATAGCAATAATGTTCACCACTGAACAAGGTAGTTGAAGTTCACCTTCTAATTGGTTAGAATACATTGGGTTCACTGTTTTAAATCGGACACATTCTATTATTTTAAGGAAGCTCCACGTATTTTGAATACTAAGGAGGTATATAATGTTCACCCATCTTATTAGGTGGATGAACATAATTACACTTTTTTTCTTACTACAATTAGGTTCTCAATGGTTATAATACATGGGGATCACTACTTTAAATATGACTCACTCTATTATTTCAAGTGGGTCCATGTACTTCAATCAATAAGAATGTAGGTAATGCTCAGTTACGTTGTCATGTTGGTGAACATAGTTAGTGAACATTACCTCATTCTCATTAGTTCGAATACTTGGTGTCCACTGCTGTAAATTAGACTCACTGTAGTATTTTTAGTGGTCCCCATGTAATTTAACGAGTAAGTATGTAGGTAGTGTTCACCCACTTTACGAGGTGGTTGAACATAATTGCACTATAAAAGACATAATCACCTTCTATTTTTTAAAATGCATGAAACTCAATCCTTTAAATGAGACCTACTCCATGGTTACCCAGTTGTTAGGTGGGTAACATAATTGGACTTTTACTTTCATGGTTATCTTATTGGCAATACATGTATTTTATACGTTGATATATGTATTTTTATATATTACACGTATGTATATGTATTTAGGTAAAATAAGGCATAGATCCGTCGCTTATATCCTTTAAGGCAATTAGTCTATAAAGTTTTTATTAAATTCTATAAATCCATGTAATCATAAAATTTATGGGCTATGGTCCTCTAATTTAATAGTAACAATTTTATGAATATTTTACCATTGAATTTTTAAATAAAAAAATTTATTTTTTTCTATTTTGAATAGTAAAATTAATTTTTAAAAATTTTTATACTGCTACTCCCTACTACCACCACCATTGCCACCTCCCGAAATTCTACTGTTTGCTAATTTTAACAATAAAATTATTTTGTTTAATTTTATTATTTTCCACCACAACCACCAACGCAGCAATTCC
>BRYE01000005.1:15972811-15980311 GCA_030159115.1 Actinidia arguta var. hypoleuca | reverse complement strand
GGGCACTTGCCACTTATATACACCAAAACATACCCAAACAACGCAATTATCAGGTGTAAATATCCGTGTCCTTGCACAGAGCATTACTTAAAACAGTCAAAAAGGGTGGTTCATAAATCTATCAAATTTCTAATCATTGGAATAAGCAAATTGCATAATTTTTTTGTTTGAAGAAAGATGAACTTGTTTCTCAAAGTTTGCTCTATGAAGAAATGACTGACGCATCTTTTAATCAAATTACTGAAATCGTTTTGGAGGAAAGCAATTCCCTAACAAGCATGCTTTGAGCAGTTGTACATTGTCTCTTTCAGCGAAGCAATTGCCTATTGCATTGACCGACCTTGTAGGGTCTTATAATAAACTTGCTTATAAAATGTTTGGGTAACTGCACTTTGCCGTTTCAAAGTATTGAGCAATTTCCATTTTATCCCCTAACTAATAATTTTCTCACTGCACATTATAAACTGTTGCAATCAACCCGACATCTGACACCCGTCTACAAAGTGGACAGAAATTGCCATTTAGGTGCCATTTTTCCCCCTAATATTCGAAAGCATTTTCAATATTCACCCTAAATATAAACACGTGGCAGACAAAGTTGCAATTTCCATTCATTTTGTACACGGGCGTCAGATATCGGGATTGATTGCAATAGTTTATATAAATGAGGGTACAAAGTGAAACAATTATTAGTCAAGGGTCAAAATAGAAATCACTCAATACTTTGAGGGGAATACAGTTTACCCTAAAAAGTTACTTATATCCTTGACCCTTTTACTTCACTTGCCACATTTCCCTTCATAACCCCCCCACAACAGCTTGTTCCCTAGGCCCTAAACGTAAAACCTTGTATAATGTTGCTTATTGAAATTTGAACTAATGGTCACATGGAGTAAAAGACGGTTTTGTCCTATAATTTCTGCTGTATGCTGATTTGTGAGAATTGTAATGAAACATTTACATTCCTCCATCCAACCAAAACAAACATGTACCGATACCACGCAACAAATGGCACTTCACTTTTCTTTACAGACACTTTTTTTTTACTAAGCGAAGTTACAAAAATACCTTTCTATTCATATTTTTC
Source organism: Actinidia arguta var. hypoleuca (assembly GCA_030159115.1). Classification (NCBI taxonomy): domain Eukaryota; kingdom Viridiplantae; phylum Streptophyta; class Magnoliopsida; order Ericales; family Actinidiaceae; genus Actinidia; species Actinidia arguta. The sequence continues at coordinate 15,979,224 of BRYE01000005.1, read as the reverse complement.
AATTTATAATTTAACTACTAGATAAAAAGGCATTTTTGTAACTCCACCTACTTAAAACAAAACAAAAGGTGTATTTTGAAGAAAAGCCGTGTGAAAAAATCATTGCCCAATTATACAAATCCACTTATCAACTCATGAACCACCAATAGCTTCCTATCGATTTAGTACAGTTAAATAAATAAATAAATAGAAAGATATTGCATCATAGAGATGGTATCCACCCAAAGTTGGGTTCTTCGTAGCCCAAAAACACTATAATTCTAAAGTACCATTTTTATAGGTTTATCATTCGCTCATTTTTATAATTCGATCTGTTTAATTTATAAAATTCGTTGAGCATATAACCTATGCGAAAATTCAAGTCGATCAAACATTAGTAACCGATTGATCAGATGTCATTTGTTTTATAGTATATTCAAAAAAATCGAGCTCTAAAATATTAACCGTTTAAAAAATTAAAATGAACCTAAAGTTGGCCAATTTTAAAAGCATTACAAAATTATAGTGTTTTGACGGTATTATGGCAACCCAAACCGGTGTCATGGATATTCAGAGCCCAAAAAATTAATTCAGCATATATATGTATATATATGAATCAATTTACAAAGTTTACTCCATCTAATTTCCAATCCAAAGCACTTAAAATGAACTTTTAAGGAAAAATTACCAACGAATTCCAGATATTTTTAGTTCCTTTTTGCCAAGGGGCTCTTCCAAGTCGGTCCTTTTTTTCTTACTCACTATCAGATAACTTCCGCTTCATAAGTCTTTACCTTACTAGGTCCTTTGACTTCATTTATGACAATATTAATTTTTACACTTTTTTACGGAATACATTTTATTTTTATCTTTATTATGTTAATTTTGAATATATACCTAAATTAACCTTCTCAAGAGAAGAATGAAGTACAAAAGTCCAAGGGTATGGAGAGAGACAATTTAGTAATTGGCAAAAGTATTAAGGACATTATCGTAATATTACATAATGGAGACAAAAAATAAAATACAAAAATCATCACCATATATATAATTTTGCATGAAATAATAGTTAATTTAGTTAAATAAAGGCATAACCCTAAGTTGACCGCTAGAAGAGCAGACCCATGTGATATTAGCTCTTCCATCCATATGTAAGTCATCTTTGGATACACGGCAAAGAAACTAGCTCTAGACTTGAACAAACTCCAACCAACCATCCATCCATCCATCCATCCATCCATCTACAAATGATTCCGAACCAACCATCTCAACCACAAAAAAGGGAACCAGAGTAATTCTTGGAATCGATCTATAGTAGAAAAAGAAAGAAGGAAAGGGGTACATTTACGGCAAACATTCACCACAAAAGCACAAGGAATGAAACAATGAAAGCAACAGCCAAACCAAAACACGGATTCTCGAAAGAAATGACCGAGGGTTGCGATTGGGAAAAAAGAGTTCACTTTGAGTTTGATCTTCCATGGAAATGAAAATCTATCTTCAAATCATATGCTTATCCGTGTAAATATCTTTTTAACAGATTAAATTTCCGTATCAATTTAAAAGAAGAAAACGAAATTAACAATCTTCAAATCATATGCACATATATGCTAATTTATTTAAATTATTTGCTTAGAAAAACTAAGTCATAGAGTTTTGTAACAATTTTAAATAATTATTTATTTAGCCTTTTCAGATGCTTTGACTTCATAAGAAGAGCTTTTTTTAAGCTATGGTTTGTAGCCTTTTGAATTATTTGAAACTTTTAAAATATTTATTGCCAAAAAAAATCATACTATTTCACATAATTACAGTAAAACTTTAAAGGCAATTTGAACATGGATATCATAAAAGATTATTTAAACAAACATATTAAATACTTTATCATATAACTTATGAAGTTGAATGAAATATATCTACAATTTATTTTTAACTTAATAATTTCAAAATCGAGTATTAGACATGAAAAAGTTAAAATTGGAGTGGAAATTAGGCAGTTTTCCTTCTTTGTTTTTTTCCTTTTGAAGGAAAAAGTAAACCAATGTTTCATCATTTGGGTTGGGTCTTAGTTTTAGGTAGAATAATCTGAAAAAAAGAAAAGAATGGGTGCATAGTCTGTATATTCTACTGGACAGATATAGACTCCGTTTGGTACCAGTTTTTCGATGGAGTTTTTTTAAGTTTATAAGTAAAAAAATTTAAAAAAATTAACTTTTTTATTTTTCTGTTTTTGCTTTTTTGGTTATTTTTAATTAAAGTAAAACCATAAAAGTAAAAATGCTAAAAAATCTTAATATTTTTGATTTTTAAGTACAGTATTATGTAGTACAAATGAAAAATGAAAAAGTGAAGTATATTATTACCCCCCCTAAACTATCAAAAAATTGTTTATAATGTCCTTAAAATATTAATTTTGTACATCATGTCCCTCAACTGTCCACTTGAAGTCTATATTGTCCAATTAAAGATGGATGCTTAAATAGAAGATGGAAAGAGCATCACATGCGTAACACATGAGCTGTTTTAGGGACATAAAAGCAAATGTTAACTTCAATTGGACAGTTGAGGGACATAATAGATAAAATCAATACTTCAAGGACATTATAATCCATCTGATCTTAATATGATATAAAAATGTATTTAACGTAGAAAGCAAAATAGAAAACCAGAGGTTTACACACCCTATGCTCCCAACACTGCCGCGAACCCCATCCTTCTCTGCCGTTCTTAGAACCCTGTTTGATCTACAGGGATATGGCGGGGAGGATTTTAGGCAAGAGGAGATGGCGGCCGCGGCGGCGGTCATCAAGCAGGAAAATCTTTACCATTGTCCCTCTATTCTCATCTTCCTTATTTTAGGAGTTTCTGGATTTACCCGGAATACTGTCCTCAGCGAGAATTTTTTCTATAGGTGGTGGTTAGTGAATGAATGTTGATGATTGCATTAGCTTGGTTTATTCTCTTCCATCTATATGTTTTTATTCAACAAATTAATACTGATTGGGGTATGAATTTGTATTTTTTATGGGCTTTTGGCTATAATTACAGGGAACACATTTTTAGCTTAATTGGTCTATTTAAAAAAAAAAAATTCAACGCTCCATTTAGCAAAAATGGACTGTTACTCTATAAAATTCTCCTCACACCACATATTTTCTTGTATAATCACATTTCCTTTCTACACCCAGCTACACGTACACTATTGTCGTCAGCCACCGACTGTTAGCGGTCAGTCGGCGATTTTTGACTGGTTATCGGTGACCTGAAACAGTGAAATTTGATTGTTTGTTATGGTGAAATTTTATTATCAATTCACTGTCAGACAGATATTATTGTTTGTACAGTCGAATTTAATTTACAATCAAATTTCACTATCAGTCGAATTTAATTGTTTTGAATAGTGATCAATATTAAAAAATAACGAACGATAAAATTTAACTATTTTTTTTTTCAATGAAAAAGAATAAAATTTCATTGTTACATGAAAAAAGTACAATGTCCATGGAGTGCACAACTATGACGAGGGAGAGCACAACGGCCGGATCTAGATCAAATTTAGAGTAGCAATGACCAAATCTGGACTACACATCAAGATTGGACGAGCGGCTGGCATTCGCTTGCTACGCTAGCCTTCAACTGTTACGTCAAGGAAGAACATCACAATACAGACTTTGCTCCCGCGACGTTCTTTCACAATTGATGCAGAACCGACGAAGAGGATGGTAACAATATAACGGCGGTGGCGAGGTCGACGGTGACAAAGTTGACATATGGCGGCGTTGTAGATCTCAAATCTGAGAGAGAGATTTGATAGTGATGGTGGTGTTGGCGTCACAGTGGTACGGTGGTGTTATAAGCAGACATATGGCGACGAGGTTGAAGATCTCAAATTTGAGAGAGAGAGAGATTTGACAGTGATGGTGGCAGTGATGTCGCAATGGCACCATGGCGGTGATATCATAGTGGCGGCAATGGCAACGGCCGTGTGGTTGTGGTAGTGATGATGATGCGGCTTTAATCGAGAAAGAGTAGAAAGAGAATGCAGAGAGAGTGACTCAGATATATTTTTATTTTTTTTTTTCCTTTTTATGGTGTTTTTTAGTCTAGGGTATGGAGGGGGCAATATTGTCCAATAATAATTTTCACACATAAAACCTAATTTAATGGGCCATAACTTAAACATCTTTTAATTTAATAGATTTTTCAATTTCATAAAACACTTAGTGGACTAATTATTGGTTTAAGCCCAATACGTATCCTCAATCAAATTTTCTATGTTTTTAATTCTGAATTTATTTTTGGGTTTTTTATTAAGATAAAAATTTTAGAAGAAAAATGTAGGATTTTGTATAAATTGCTCATTGATCCAAAGGAAATTAAGATCCATTGGGGGGTCTGTTTGCTCATTTGATGGTTTAATACTTAATTTACATTTTTTCCCATTTAAGAATTCACATGGGTTCGCAGTGAAAAGGAAGAGACTTTTGGGTTTCAAATGGATCTCATTCTAGATACTTGATAGGCTGGTTTTCATCTAGCTTGTTAATTTTAATGTTTTTTCGTTAATATGTTTTGCTTCCTTTCATACCCTAATGCAAGGGTGGAGCCAGAAAATAATTTTAGTGGGGTCAAATTCGTGAAAATAGTTTTTTGGGAGGTCAAAATTATATTTATAATATATTTTAAGAACAAATTATTAATTTTTGCAGGGTCAAAATTATATTTATAGTCAAAATTGTGGAGTTAAAATTGTATTTATTACAAATATCCAAGGGCTAATAAAGTAATTTTTTCCAATAGAGTCAATTGACCCCGCTTGTCCCTTTTTTCATCCGTCCCTACCCTAATGCCTACATGTACTTGGCATGTGTTTAGAGGTTGATTTGAGCAAAAATCACGAGTTCATCGTGTTTAAGAACACCCAATTTAAGCACTATGGTAAATTTTTAATCTCTCACCTTCTGTCTCTAACCTTAGTTCGGAAATTTGTTTTTTTGTTTTTCCTCTTCGTATTTTCCAAGTCTTATTCAACAATTTGAGAAAAACAAGGGTAAAAAAAACTAAAAAACCACTTGGCATTTACTTTCTCCCGGTCCCATGCTTAGCTTTACCTTGAGCGTTTTTTAAATAAAAAAAAAATACTGAAAAACCCTAGAAGCTTCTTTTTCCTATCTCATCGCCTGCTTGCACGCAAGTCACTTTGCAATGGCAAAGCGCACCTCTGCCTTTGTTCATCGGTCATAACTCAAAAACAAAGTACAAGGGAACGTTTTCATTTTGAGATACTTCTTAAGTTGTTTATGATATTGAGACATTGTCAATAGTATGTCAGTTTTTTTTTATCAATGCTTTTTATTCTGTTTCTTTTTACAGACTGAAAGGTTTTGGCATGGTTCGATGATTCAGAGAAGTTATTTTCTCTATCCCAATCTTGCGGTGGATTCAGATGCGTCAATTTTTAAATTTGTGCATTTTTGCTTATTACAATTTTAGAAAAATAGTTGATTTGGTGGTGAAGGAAACAATGCTAATGGCAACTCTCTAGGTTGTTAGTTCATGGTTGGAGTTTTCCTAGGCTATTGATGATGATTGCAATTAAACGTGCCAAATGGTGGTATGGCTTCTCCATTGTCCATAATGGACCTTTGCTTCCTAGGTCATTTCATATTTATAAGGTTGTTTAATTTATCTTTTAATTTGAAATTTTTCAGTGGCTGCAAAGTTTGTTTATGATAGAAAGTTTTTTATGTTTCCCATGTTGAGTGAGCCTACTCTACTTATAGGAGAGATTTTTGCTATCTTAATTTTTAGTTTATTTTTTCACTTGCTTATAGATGTCGTCTTTATAACCTCTCAAAATAAATTTTAGTCACCAACAGAAATAAACGTAGACAGAGATTTGGGTAGTATTGGTATGGATTTTATTTGAAATAACACTAGATGGATTATTGGGGCGCAATTTTGCCCCATGCGTATGGTTCGTTTGATGAATTAATCAATGAGAAATGGTTGGATTATAAACCTCCAATAGCGTGTCTGACTCCGTTCCGTTTAAATACATTAGTTGAAGACTATGGACCGACCTTTCCATTCCATAAGGGAAATATTTTTTTTTTTGTCGGGTCACAGTAAAATGTATGTTCATTGCTGGCCAAACGGACTTTCACCAAAACAAACACAAAAGTTAGCTTCATGGTTCGCATCTACTTGTTCTGTGTACATTATGCAACCAAGCACTGCATATTAAAAGGCAAGGTTCAATTTTGTTTTATATTATTTATTGTTTTAAGTTCATAGGGGTAACGGATGAAAAGCCACAGTAGCAACAAGACACTCGCCCTGACAAATTGGCATCGAAGGAGGACAAACTTGGAGACCAAAGGACTTCAAAGTTGTTAGTCTTGTGACAATGAGTCATGTACACGGTTTCCCAG
>BRYE01000005.1:15912811-15920311 GCA_030159115.1 Actinidia arguta var. hypoleuca | reverse complement strand
TAATATTCATTATTTTTAGTGCCATAAAAACAATCTTTTTTCCTCTTTATCCTATCCAACAACCTAAAAAGAAAAACAAGCCAAGCCACAAATTAAACACATGATAATGATGAATCTTTTACAACTCCATTTAAGCGGTGGGGGAAAATATTTTTCACTTTCTTTCTTTCTTTCCTATTTTTTTGATCAGTCATGGTTAATTTAGAAATACCTTTCTCCAAAATAAAAACAACATGATTAGGCTCCCATCAAATGAAAAAGAATTAGGGGGAGAATTAGAATAGAAAGATGCTGGGGGTGGAGCCAATGAAGTTAATTGGGTGTTTTGTAATTCTAGTAACAACTTTGTCTGATGTTTAAAGAAGAAATACGACAGGTTTTGGGAATCATCCGTACTAACAGCGACAAGCTTCGAAAATGGGTACAAGAGCAAATTTCCTAGCCACATATCCAACGACGGACATCGTACCGAATGAATGCTCCAGAGAAAATTACTTTTCCCCGCCTCCCCTGTGACACTGTACCCCCGTCCCTACCCTGTCCCCCTGAAAAATTATCCTTCTCCCCCGCCCCCCCCTATTCTTTTTCCCAGCTGCCTCATTCTCCTTTTTAATATTTTGTTTGTATTTTTTTTTTAAAAAAATTTATTTTTTTTAATTTTGTTTAATTTTTATGTAATTTTTTTATTTTATTAATTTTTTTTTTTTTAATCGGTTTTATTTTTTATTTTTTAATTTTTTTTATTTAATTTTTGACACATGTCAGCACCTTCTTTAGTTTTGTTTATTTTTTAATCGATTTTGTTTGTTATTATTATTATTATTATTATTATTATTATTATTATTTTTTAATTTAAATTTTGACATATGTCAACACCTTCTTCACCATTTAAACTACTCTCTCTAACCCTTTGCACATGTCAAAATATCTTTCTCTCTTTGAATTATCCCCCTCTAACCCTTAACACATGTCAGAAACTTTCTCTCTCTCAATATTGATTAAAATTTTTATTTGTGTGTTATTACATATACTTTTCTTATTTTAATTCATATTTTTATATTTTTTTAAATTTTATAAATAATGACTCTCAAAATTTATAACTAAAAAATAAATAAAAAATTATAATTAAAAAAAATGATTAAAAAAAGATAAAAAAATTAATATAAATTAATATAAAAAAATACATAAAATTGAAAAAAAAAAAAACTAAAAAAAAAAAATATAGACAACTGAAGAGAGAGAAAGAGAGAGGGGGGTTGATTTGATGGGGTGAGAATAAAATAGTAAATTTATAAGGGAGACAATTTCACCTCTGTCAGAGGGGTTTAAAAAGCAGCTTTCATGCTCCAGAACGGCTTCGATCATGAGAGGTAACGTATGACTTACGGGAACGACTACAGTACCGGAAGCTGGTTTTACGGTATCAATACCGTAAGGGATCTCGACCGTTAATATAATCCTTTTAATCTTAGCTGTCTATATAGTTAACCGGTTATAAAAGTTACCGATAAAGCCATTTTCTCTCTCTTCGTCCCCAACATGCAACAATAAACAGGTTTATCCTTATCCTATGGTTTTCTTTTCCCGTTTTTTCTCTTTTGTTTTCCGTAGCACCAACAAAAACCACCATTTTTTTTAATTTTTAAAATTATTATCAAAATTTTTATAATATTAATTTTTAAAAAAAAATAATAAGATTGTCTTAAGTTTTCATATTTCTTTTCTCTATACACTAATTAAAACAGAGAGTCATTGTTTTCTCAAAATACCACTATTTATTCAATTTTTGTTATAACAACAATCATATTTTTTTGTATTGAATACTATTAAAAAGTTTTTTAAATAATACATGACAATTTTTTTTTGTAATGATATTGTTAAATTTGATAACAAAAATAAACTATTTAATTTTTTGTTAAAAAAATTAAAATAAAATAATTTATAAATAAATTGTGTTATTCTAAAAAGTAGTATGGCTCTAATTTTACCCAAGGGTAAAAGAGAATTAGGATTAAAAAAATTCGTACAGAAAAATTACTTTTTAGTCTAGCAAGAAGTAAAGAAAAACAGAGAAGACAACAAAAATCATTTCAATTACTGAGGAATAAATTCTTACAATGTTTTTACGACTCAAACATAGCTACACTTCTACTTGTACTCCTATTACTATTGCTACGCCTATGCTACTCTACTCCTAAACCAATCAAAGATAACGAAAAAGAAATGCAAGATAATAAGTACTCCCACGTGGTAAGTCCATGCTTTTAAGGTCTCTCTTTGAAGCCCCACGTGTTAAGTCATGTCTTGTTAGATGCAAGTGTTAAGGAATAATCACTCTAGTATGAAAGTTATGGGACAAAATATACGATGACGTCAAGGGCAGGAACCACCAACGAATTGTCACTACAGAGCGAGCTCGGTGGTCTCTTGCACCGAAACTACCACTGAGCTCGGTGCAGACACTATTCGACATTGGCCTTGTTAGGGTAGAGGTCTCGACCAACCGTCACCACGGAGTGAGCTCGGAGACCCTCTGCGCTGTAGCTCGGAGCAATCACACTACAGACGAATGCCGTCCGAGCTAAAGTCATTGTTACCTCCAAGGTGCCGCTACTTAGCAAGCTCGGAACAATAACTGCGCAGAAAACTTGGACGAGGGGCAACGACCAACGTTAGTCCCAAAGGATATCAGGAGACAAAAGGTAACTTGTACGACAAAGTACCTTTTGATAGCCTCCACGCCCAGATGGAGACGTCAGCAGTTGATGATGGGCTACCAGCCACGCCGTAAAAGTATGGCAACATGGTTAGGTCAGTCATCTACTCACTAGTATGGTAGCTAGCGCATCGAGCTACGCGCTTAGTTAGGGTACAAAAGAGAACATTGTTGCTCTCACTGAGGTATGTGCAATACACTTTCTCTCTCTAAGATTCCGAACATTTGACTTGACTATCGGAGTGTTATTTTTCAAAAACAGCTTCGCGCGGCCGTTCTTACTGTTCTTGTGCTTATAGCTAGGACATCATTAGTTAGCCGGATGAAGGCTTGAGACTACCTAAACAGTCATAGAAATACCGTGAGTGTCTATCCTCAATTTTCTCTTTCTTCATCATACAACATTACCCCCACAACTGGCGTTGTCTGTGGGAAATCAATTATAGACATTCGGCAAGCTAATGTGTTTTTAGTATTTTGTGCTCACCTTGGCACTGCTCCTCGTGAGATCAATACTCGTACTTCGAGTTTATTACTACTTTGTGATCTGTACACTTGTGGTAAGGAATTCACTTCTGGAGCGAATACAACCTCTTGAAAATCAATTTGCACTTGGGGGTCTTGAGGTTATTCAAGAACCACCCTAGAATGCCAAACTCATAGGCGATGAAGGGATGACTAGAGTTCCCAAGGTTGTTGAACCACCCCAGATCGATCCCATCTTGGCTTGGAAATTATTCTTCGATGGAGCAAAAAACAATCTCGGGGCCAGGGCAGGAGTAGTCTTGAAAAGCCCAGAAGGAGCAATCTTTGAGCAGTGCCTGAGACTGAATTTCCCGGCAACAAATAATGAAGTAGAGTATGAAGCCTTCATTGTGGGACTTTGGTTTGCTAGCAAGTTAAAGGTTCCCGAGCTCCATGTATTTAGTGACTCAAAGCTGATTGTTAACCAAGTCATAAAAAAATTTGAAGCTCGGAGAGCCAAGATAGCTAAATACTTGGCAGTAGCAAAGAACCTCCTCACTAAATTCAAAGTAGTGAAGATTGAGCAAGTAGGGAGGGACTTAAATTCACATACAGATGCACTGGCAGGTCTGGCATCAGTTTTTGAAGGTGAGACAGGGTCAGATCATCGCAGTTGAATTAATACCGGTTCTTAGCCTCGAAACGCCACATGAATTTATTCTAGTCAATACTGAACTGGGCCCGAGCTGGATGAATCCGATTGTGAACTTTTTGCAACATGACAAGTTTCTAGAAGACAAGAAAGAAGTGCACAAAGTTCGGGTGAAGGCAACGCGGTTCTGGATCTCCCCATCTGGGGATTTGTACAAAAGATCTTATTTAGGTCCTTACTTGTTGTGCGTACACCTGAGTCTAGTAGATCACTTGCTCACCAAGCTCTCACCCAAGGGTACTAGTGGCCCTACATGTAGAAAGATGCCCAAGTGTATATCTGCAAATGTGCTAAATGCCAACTTTTTTCCCCTTTAATCCACTAGTCAACAAGGGACTTGACCCTTCCCACTAGTCCATGGCCCTTTGCCCAATGGGGGATGGACATTGTGGGTTGCCTCAAGCTCTGGGGATCAAGAGATTTTTGTTAGCAACAACCGACTACTTCACAAAGTGGGTAGAGGCCAAGCCACTGGCCTAGATTAGGGAGATGGAAGTGATCAGATTTATCCGAAGGAACATTCTGTCTAGGTTCGGCATCCCCAGAGCATTCATATCGGATAATAGAACACAGTTCATCGGCAAAAAAGTTAAAGATTTGTTGGAGCAATTGATGATTGAGTTCTATAACTTGACACCAAGCTACCCCTAATGCAACGGGCAGGCCGAAACCTCCAACAAGACAATCATGAATGGGATCAAGAAGAGTTTTGAGAAAGCCAAGGGAAAGTGGGTCGAAGAATTGCCGAACATGTTGTGGGCATATCAGACCACATCGCAAAAAAAGACGAATGAAACGCCATACTCCCTGGCTTTTGGTTTCAAAGCTGTAATCCCTCTAGAGGTCAGTCTACCCATAATTCGGACCGAGGCATATGACGCCAATCATAACGAAGAAGTCTTATCTCGGGACTTCGACCTCGTAGAAGAAAGAAAAGAAAACGTGCTTATATAGATGGTTGACTACCATAAGCAGTTTGCCAAGACATACAATCAAAGAATCCAACACAAAGAATTTTTGATTGGATACCTCATTTTGAGAAAAGTTGTTGGAAACACCAAGGACCCAACAGATGAAAAGTTCGGTCCGAACTGGGAAGGGCCCTACAGAATAGTCAAACTCGCCGGCAAGGGCGCTTACTACCTCGAGGACTCAAAAGTCAAACAAGTTTCGAGACCTTAGAATTCTAACAACCTAAAAAAGTATTACCACTGAGATATAACTTTCCTACCCGAGCTGAAGTTTACATCAATACACTTGCTCATAATTTTACGTATTGGAGTGTGTCCTAAAATTAGCTAAATAAGCAGATGTTAAGGAAGAGTTAGCCGAGCTCCTAGCGAGTTCCGAGCTCTGTCGTAACAACTTGCCTAAATATACTTGGAAAAATTTCAAGAAAGAGTTAGCTGAGCTCGAAGAGAGTTTCGAGCTCTGTCTTAAAAGTTTTGCCAAAAGTATACTTAGTGAATTTTTGCGACTCAAGAAAGGGTTAGCCGAGCTCGAAGAGAGTTCCGAGATCTATCCAAATGACTTGCCTAAATATACTTGAAAAATTTTTAGGGAAGAGTTAGTTGAGCTCCAAGAGAGTTCCGAACTCTGTCTTGAAATTTTTGCCAAAAAGTATACATAGTGAATTTTTACAACTCAGGAAGGGTTAGTCGAGCTCGAAGAGAGTTCCGAGCTCTATCCAATTGTTTGATTAAATATACTTGAATTTTTTTGAGGAACAATTAGCCGAGCTGCACAAGAGGTCCAAACTCTATCCAATAAATTTTTTCAGAAAAGTATACCTAGTCAATTTGAAATAATGGGAAGCAAAAGTTTGCCGACCTACACATACATACAAAGACGTGAAGAGACAGAAAGGCATACAGATTGTAAACAAGAAAATGGAGATTTTATTAATACAAAATTTCAATTACAAGGCTTGAGCCCATTCATTACATCAAGAACGAGATCCCGGTTCGGTCAGTACATTAATTCATCACTACAAAACCTATTCTAGTTGTATAACTGAGCTCCAGAGCTCTAAGGAAACAACCAAGATAAGCTGGAGGAACTACAGGAGCATTTGTCTATAGAATGGATATGACCCAGAAGTTCTCTCCGAGGGCACACCCAATCAATTACAAAACTGCCTGATCCGGTAGCTCGAGAGCAGCGATGGTCAAGTTTATACATCGCCCCCGTCGTAATTGACTCAGACGTCACGATGTTAGTTTTTTCTCTTTAACTTGTTGGATCCAAGCCAAAGAGAAGCTTTGGGTACAAGAAAAACCCATGGAACAGCTTGCCGAATCCATGGAGAAGAAGAGCAGCTGCGCGTTACAGACCTTTTGGGAATAAAAGGTTCTCCTTATAGATCTTTTGGGAACAAAAATGAATGCAAAACAAGACCACCCTATGAGAAGAAGGCCTAGGGGTCCTAGATTTGAAGACCATCACCTGATTTTAGAGAGAGAAATTGAATAAGAGTGATTGGGAGGCTGTTGATGCAGAAATGAAGCCATGGCATGCCCTATTTATAATAATAGAGGGAGGCCAAATGGACCGTCATTAACGGGGAGGCTAACATCTTAGCATTAAGAAGGAAGACATGTGAAAATGCAAGAAGTGAACTTGGACAAAACATTTTGCGCGATTGCCGGCGTCAACGGTTTTGCGAGGAAACACGTGGCACACCTAGAATGCATCGCGCATACCACCAGTCATAAGCCCCTTAAAAGTGGGAAGGCTAACTACCATTCCAAGCACATGGATCGGCGGAGCATGCTTCTGGATGTGACATTTTGTAGACTGATCAGCGTCAAAAAACTAACAAAAGACAAATGCATGGCGTCCACATTTATAAGAGACGTGATAAGGAGTTAGCCGAGCTTTTGGCAGGCTTTGAACTCGGCCCTGAGAGATTTTTTCTTTGTGTTCTTGGCAAGAGTCACGGAGGGGATAACCAAGCTCGAAGAGAGCTTTGAGCCCTGATCCACAAGTCTTGCCGAGGTTCGCTCTACCAAAGTTAAGGGGTGGTTAGCCGAGTTGCACGCAGGCTCCTAACTTAAACCTGAGAGTTATTCCTTTGTATTCTTGGCAAGAGTCACGGAGGGGACAACCGAACTCCACGGGAGCCACGAGCCTTGACCCATAAGTTTTGCCAAGGTTCACTCTACCAGAGTTAAGGGATGGTTAATCGAGTCGCACGCGGGCTCCTAACTTAACCCCATGAGTTTTTTCTTTGTGTTCTTGGCAAGAGTCATGGAGGGGATAGTTGACCTCTGTGAGAGCCCTGAACCCTGACTTATGAGTCTTGTCAAGGTTCACTCTGCCATAGTTAAGGAGCGGACAACCCAGAAGCTCTAAACCAGGAACAATAATTTCTGCCAAAGTATACTTTGCATAGTTGAAGAATCAAAACAAAAAGCAAAAGTGGAGTTCTATTACAAAAGCCAAAAAGAAAAGTAAGTTTTCACAAGTCTAAGCAAAAATTAAATAAGTCTTCGTAAAACAAAAAGTACGTCAAAGCTCAAGAAGGGGAATTCCAATCTGCATCATCCCCACCACCAACTCCAGTCTCCTCGGCGGCCCTTTCTTTAGACGCCTCAATGACTGTTCT
>BRYE01000005.1:15900311-15905311 GCA_030159115.1 Actinidia arguta var. hypoleuca | reverse complement strand
GTCAGTCTTCAACTGGTCAACCTTGGCCAATGAGAGCTTCATCTTCTTCAGCTCAGACTCTAAACTGCCCATCCACTTTTTGGTCTTCTTTAACTCGATTGAGTCTTCTGCCATACGGTCCGAGACCTCCATTTCTCTTTGGAGACTCTATACAATTTAGAAGCACAAAAAAAAGCTAAGAGCAAGATACACAACACCAAAAGCATCAATCATAATTTTTACCTAAACATGCTGCATCACCAACAAGCTTCTCATCATATCTGAGGTCTCCTCAGAGAGGGCAGCAATGTCATTTGAAAACATGATAATTCGCGCAAGTGCCATGCTGGTGTCGTGATCCTTGGCCGAGTCAGCTACCGTTAATTGCCTACCGAGCTCCTAGGCGGAGAACTCAGGTTTCCAAAGCTCAGCAGCCGCTATCGAGCTTGCCTCCCCGACAAGTGCCACGCTAGTGTCGTGATCCTTGGCAGAGTCAACTACTATTAATTGCCTACCGAGCTCCTAGGCGAAGATTTCAGGTTTTCAAAGCTCGACAGCCGCTATCGAGCTTGCTTCCCCAAATATCTGTTAAGGCTTCTTGGGTGAGCCCGATGAGAGTGCTTTCCCTTTGCATTTGCCCGAGGGTGAGGGCTCGGATGGACTCAGACTGACTCCCTCCATCGCACCAGTTAACTATTCGATGGGATCAGTGGTATGTCGGGGGGCAAGAGGAGCTGCCATGGTGGAAAGAGCGATAACTGAAGTGGTTTTATTAAAGTTCTTAAACCTCATGATGTCAATCTCACCCGAGCTCAGTTCAACAATTTCAACCCCTCTTATTACCTAGAGGGGAGCGCGGGCAGGATCATCTGAGAACTCGATATCCTAGCTCGAGATAGAAATTGGTAGGGTTGGGTTCTCTGGCTCGACAACGGAGATTACTCGACCCAGCCTCCTATTCAAGACAAGATGATTGACAGCCTTGCTACTTTCTTCCTCCTTGGTGCTGACAGGATCCGAGGAGGTACGACTGGAAGAACTTAAAGTGGAACCCTCTCTAGAATTGTGCACTTGTACTAGGGGCGATGAGTCCTGGTAGAGGCTTTGAGTCTTTCAGGGCTAAAGGCTTCGTGTCACGGAGCTCAGCCCTTGATACGCCATAGAGGAAGATTTTCTATGGCGAGATCAGCAATCCTACATGGGATCTTATGCCGATAGTGCAGCTCATAAGTGAGGATCTCGTCTATGTCCTTGGATTCTCGTCTGCTGTTGGAAGCTCGGATGGCCTCCTTGCACTCTTCGACTACGTTTGATCTTGTCGTTGAAATCTACGTGAGCAACAAGAATAAGTGTCAACACCAATGTAAAGTAAATTCACAAAGCATGAAGAGCGCGGACTTAATGAAAGGAATACTTACTATTAGGCAAACGTCCGTTGTACCTCGACAATGACCGAAGGCCATCATCCTTAGCTTGAAATTCCCAAGAACTAGAGACCCGGACAAACTTATCAAGGAATATATCCTTTTTCGGGTTGCCAGTGACCAATCTCTTTTGAGGCTGGTCGGGCCTCTTCAAGCGCAAATAATGGTTACCCTCATATAGAGGGTTGTCCGGCTCCCTTTTTGGCTGAACCACGGTGTATACATGCGTAAATCCGCCACACTGAAAGGCTTGTGTAATATCTACATTAGCATATCCACCGCGAGCACGGCACGAACAAAGTTGACAGACTTGTAGTGAAAGGCTGTTCATTGACAACCAGCTCACATAACCTCTATAGCCGATGACCAAACTCACTCGAGCTAAGGGGCAATTGTAAGGGGACAAAATATCGAGTATCAACTTCGACCGAGCTAGGGCAAGCACCCACGCCGAACTGTTGCTCTATAGCAAGCTCGGTGGGATTTTGCGTCGGAGCTCGGTTGACACATAATGGTCGGCGAGGATGCCAACGGCAAGTCAGAGTCATAGGGTAACTTGCACGGAAAAGTTTCATTTGACACCCGCATGCTTGGATTGAGACGTCGGCGAGGTGACAGGCTAGCTACGAGCCATGCCTTAGGGGGTGGGGCTTGATTGGGTCAACCTCGCTGAGCTTGATTGAGACGTCCAGGCACTCACCGAGCTGTAGTCTGTCCACTAACATGGTAGTTGGTGCGTCCAAGCACGTGCTGAACTGCATTATAAAAGGCCTTCTCTCTCAAAGGTACACGAAAACAACTATCTTCAGTTATAAACACTTTATCTCTCTAAACATACTTTTGGTCACTAACTTAACCGTGGGAGAACTGTTTTCAGAATTGCTCCGGTGGCCCTCTCTCACTATTTTTGTTGTGTAGTACGGATCAACAAGCCTACAACCACCGTTAAACGTTGACCAGTGACTGCAAATGTCTATTTTGATTTTTTTCCCCTTCTATTATAGTATCCACTACCCCATAATAACATTACTCAAAAAAAAAAAAGAGGCAGAAGCAATGGGAATATTATTAAGGGCCATCGAATTTGTGCATTGCAGAGTCAGTTCCACATCTTTATCATATTTTTTCTCAATCCGCAGTGGGATTGATACAGTATGTTTTGTCTAGAGACGATGGAGTCACTTCCCAATCCTCTTTCAAATTGCCTCTTTATTATTCTCTTCTTTATATCATATTGTACCTGTTTCTTTGTACATGCATTTTGATTATTTAAGAATCTGGAAAGTTAGTTAGAGAGGTCTAGAAGACCCCAGTAGAACTGGATTCCTTTTCAACAACTTTTTTTTTAAAATTGTTAGGACAGAACAAAGGTTACTGTTGTATGTCATGATATAATGTTGAATTTATTTTTAAACAGTTTAAATTTTTAGATGAATAATTAATTACCAATTTATAATGATATCAAATTTAAATATCTATCTCATATTAATACTCCTACTCACCCGGCGCCTTTGATTTACTAATGTACGTAATAAGATTTGACCACATGTAAGGGATGTGTTGAAAAGTAAAATAATTTACTCCCTCTTTTACAGCTTTTATTTTTAATTATATTAATGAACCACAATTAAAAAATAATATCTACTTGTGAGCAGCATGTTTGAAATTGATTAGCCATGGTACTTAATTGTATATACTGATGATTTAGTGACTCACTATTGCACGCATCACATGTAGGTACCTCCACACTTACGAAGGATTCTGATATTTTGAGTCAGTCCCAGCTAAATTTGCTTTTAGTCCTGGTCAAGAAGCATTATTAAAAAAAAAAGAAAAAGAAAAGACAATATACTTGCATGATTTTTTTTATCAGTGATTAACACATTATATTACTTTCTATCGGTCAAATTCTCCCGCATTTTAGCATTATTGTGCATATTATCTGTTCAACTTAACTGTTGTTCGGCGCAAATTGGTTAAATTATTTTGTAGGTCAAATGGAGCGTTAAGGAGATCGGAAGAGGCGAGAAGACAAGACAAAAATAATCGAGAGTAAAGGCGCTGAGTATTTTTCAGAGTCAACCGGTTGAACCTATAAGTTCAACCAATCGAAGGTGAACAAAAACATCATAAGAATATCCTCCACCGATAGAACTTTGAGCTCAACCGGTACAATGAAACAGAAGTGGTCCAACTTTAAGTTCAACCGGTTGAACTGAAGAAGAAACATTAAACCGCCATTTTCAACCGGTTGAACTATGAAGTAGGGAAAAAACAGGGGCAAAATCCCAATCGATTGAAGAATAGGCTCAATCGGTTGAGCCATGAGGAAACCTAAGGCTGAAGCAAGGATCCCAACCAGTTGGGACCCTGTCTAAACCGGTTGAATAAGGTGGCAGAGCACACCAAAGTTAGCATCGAAGGCTGCTTTTTTAGGGCATTTTGATCTTTTCATTCCCTCATCTTCCAAGGTCCATAAATAGAGTTGTAATCGTAACAATTAGTAAGCTTTTGGCCTAAGTTTAGAGATTACTTAGCTTTGAAGTTCTTTCTCCTTTCACTACTTTGTTTTTCATTTTTCCTTAGGTTTGAATTTAGCTTTGAAGTTCTTTCTCCTTTCACTACTTTGTTTTTCATTTTTCCTTAGGTTTGAAGTTTACTTTCTAACTAATAGTTAGTTAAGAGAGAGTTGAGAGGAGAGAAGAGAACTCTTGTTCCCAATTTCAAAACTTGTAATTCCTTGAAACTACTTTATTGAATGGTTGTTAGTTTATTTGTTTTAAGTTTTGAATTTCACTTATCCTAATTAAATTTCCATTTCTGTTCAACAATTGTATTCATTTGTTTTTCTTTCATGGTTTATTTCTCATATATGATTAAGTCTTCTACATCCAGTGAAGGTTAAATCCTTAGGTTTGGTTCAAGTACTATGTCCTCCTACAACCCTCAGGATGAACTAGTTTCTTTTCTCCTTCTTAATAGTTTCTATGCTTGTTTGGGATTGATTAATGGTATTTTCATGATCAAAACTTGAAATTGTACATGTCTTTGATTATTTATCAATAAGATTATTTGGTACAAATAAAACTTAGATCTCTTGCATTCTAAGTGTTTGAAATATTATACAAATTCATTACAAATTTCATAAATACATCTTTAGACATAAAATAATTTTTTGCTGTAAATTTTTTTAATCAATATCATCTAACTTTGAGATTTGGTTTAGTACAAATAAGAGAGAATAAGCTAGAAAATCTAAGGTAGAAGAAATGACTAGGCACTTGGACTATGCCATTTTTACACTTGTTGATTATATATCAATTTACACCAATTGATCTCAAAAAATCTCAAAAATATAAAATTTTATAATTTTTGCACTTACATCCATACTTAATCTTGCAATCTTAGCTCCATGTGGATATGACATTGGATCTTCTAAGTATTATGTTGCATCTATTTATGCATGGGAACTGCAAAAGTTAGAGAAATATTAGAGCGAACGATCAATAGGTTTTTTAATGCAATTGGAAGCTAGTACTATTGCCTGCCTAGCTACCTTTGATGGTGTGAGGCATGGCTGAAGTGAGGCACTAAGGG
>BRYE01000005.1:15892811-15895311 GCA_030159115.1 Actinidia arguta var. hypoleuca | reverse complement strand
AGTCTAAGCTTTGTGGAATTGAAATTATGTTGGTGCTGCTGTTACTATTGGACTGCTACTCTTTCTTTGTGTTTGAGCTTATAATCACCAAAGCACATTTTAGGGGTGGGGTAAGATGAGAAGTGATGGTGTGCAACTGAGTTAAGAAATTCTTGTAAAATTTGTATTATGATATAGTTCCATAAATGGTTGTTGCTTTTCTTAGATGAGAGAAATATAAAATAGGTATTGAGAAGGCCATCTTATCGGGAAAAAAAAAAAGAAAAATTCTCATCGGCCTCTAACCAATTAGATGAAAATGATCCTGACTTAATGCTATAGTGTTGTGGTTATTTGTGCTGTGAGCATAGCTCAATGCTTCTTTGGTGAAGTGAGTTGGTTTTGACTGTTAAGGGCTCGGAGACACCAAGAGTTGGTTATGAATGGAAATGATAGATGGCAGCGAGACGAGGATGGTTCTAAATTTTTTTTTCACAGTGAGGGTAGTGTTTGGTTCTGCTTTTGGGGAAGGTTTACATAACAGCCCTAAGATTGGTGGGGACACTACGCCTAGACCTAGACCTATTATTAGCTGTCTATTATGGATATAGGCCTAAGAGAGCTTACCAGGTTTCAATGTGGTTGGATAATGGACTGTCCACTGGCGTGATTAATTTTATTTTAGCAAACTGGACTTTTCTATCATTAGACAAATTGTACCACTCAAATAAGTAGTCCATCTCACGCACCCAATCGGTGAAGGCTTTGGGAATGAGGTGGCCATCAAAGGTAGGAGCCTCAACTTTGATGCTTTTCATGACTTGCTCATCGAGGTCCCTAGGTTCCCAATGGATGTAATTTGGAGGTTGCTCTTGTGTCAGTTGGTTAGGCTGAACTGGACCTGCTCCATTACCATTAGCTTGGGGTGATCTCTATCTAACTGTTGCACAGAAGCCTCTAACCGTTCAAAACGGGTATCGAAATTAACTTATAAAGGTCTTCTATTATTTTTGTTAGGGTTTCTATGGTGTAGAGTTCCATGGTAGAGGTGGACTTAGAGGTAGAAGTGAGGCGACCACTACGCAAAAGCATAAAATGAACCTACTACTAGATACAACTAAAAGAAAATTGCAATAGAGATCAGATATTTTTTTAATAAAAATTTAAGCAAATTAATAAAATAAAGTAGACTCACGAAAAAATTGCGAAGTGGCAAAAGGAAATTGAGCATGTATGTGTCTCAATAAATTGTGCACGAGTAGTACTAGTGTCCAATGTAAATAAATGTGAACTTGTAGCAGTGAATGAGTTTCCAGGTACTGACAAAGCTCCATAATTACTATTAAAATATGATGCAATTAAAAATATTCGTCCAAAAGTGCTATAATATAGCTAATGATGCCAGGTGAAAATAAGGGAATTTTTTTTTTTAGGAATAATTATGGAGATCAAGCACCTATGAAGATTATGATACTGTATTTAGAGTTTGCAAAATGTATTACCTAGCTGTTGATAGAGGTGTCAAGCGTGTCGTGCCGGCACGGCACGGGCACGGGGCACCAAAATGGTGAGGCACGGCACGGCACGACACAAACTTAGTCAAGCATGGCACGGGTACGGCACGATAGTTGGCTTGGTTGGGCACGACATGGCACAGCACGGCACAAACTTAGTCAGGCACGACATGGGCATGACACAGAACTGTGAAGGGCACGGTACGGTAATTGGTCTGGCACGACACGGAAGTGGCAAGAAGCGATTAATTATTAAATAAATTAAAATAAAATTTAATTAAATAAATTAATTTTTCATAATAAGAAAAAAAATAATTTTTTGAATAAGAAAAGTAAAATAAATAAATTTTGACTTGTTCATGGGCCATGGGCATAAATAAATAAATAATAATAATAAAATATTTTTATTAATAAATTGACTTGCAAAATGTCATAATAAGAAAAAAAATTAGAAAAAATTTAAAATAAAATTATGAATACCAAAAATAAAAATTTTTTAAAAAAATTAAATTAAATTTTGATAACAAAAAATATAAATTTTGAAATTTTGATTGATGGTCCATAGTAAGCCATAATAAGTAAAAAATATATTTTTAAAAAATAAAAATTTTAATAATAAAAATTTAAAATTTTGAATTAATAGTCCAAAATTAAATTTTTGTAACTACATAATATGTATAAAAATTTGATTATATTATGCGTTAGCCACACAATCACAACATAATTATGACGATCCACACCTTTCACTTTATTTTTATTGTTATTTTAATCACTCTCGCCAAATTTAAAATCTATCGTGTATTGAAAGCCTTTTCATCAGGATATTAATTCATTATCAACCGACAATTTCTCCCCTTTGATCAAGTACGCAACGATAATTAAATCACTTTATTTTTTTCCTACATGATATAATTACCCTCACTTAAAATCGAGATGGTTCCGATTCGAAAAAAATTATTGTGATGGCCGTCGAGTCGTGCATTATAGGACGTTATTGCTCATAGATG
>BRYE01000005.1:15860311-15880311 GCA_030159115.1 Actinidia arguta var. hypoleuca | reverse complement strand
ATGTATTTTTAGAAATTGTAATATTCTTTTGGCCCAGTGTAGGCATTGTCCATGGATTATCATCCATACTTTGTGTTTGATAGCTCATGGAGAGCATGGTCCCACGAGAGGGATAGATGTATAGGACTCTGATGTAATGACAAGTATATTTGTCATATTATTTAGTTTGACTTTTTCGTATTTGAGATGTTTGCTTACGTTCTCTCTCAAAATTTCTTTTTCCATTCTCACTGGCCAAATTTAAAAATTTCATATCCATAATTCACTGGCCAAGACTCACCAACCCTGCCCATCTCCATCGCCCTTGCAATTGTCCATCAACAATGTGACAACCCCTACACTTACTCAACCCATTGCTAAGCCAATTATATCTTGCAACCCCCAACTCCAAACCTATCTACCTGACCTAAACACTGCATGGTAGTAACTATAACCTCTCAAAACCAACCACCACTAAAATTAATCCAATTGAGGCACAATAGATGTTGATGTAGAAAGAGGCAAAGAGAGAGAGAGAGAGAGAGAGAGAGAGAGAGAGAACTTTTGATTGCATGCAGAAACATGTGCGATAATGCCACCTTAATATCCATTCCACATGTGGTATGAAAGGAGGTAAAATAAGATTAGAGTGATTGTGTGGTAGATGTTTGTGTGTGTGAGAGAGGCAGTGTCTCTCCCTCTAATTAGCACTAGGGTTTTCAATCGAATTGATCAATCAATGTCAAATTTTTGACAACCATGGATAATTAGAGTGTGCTTGTAGGGGCAAAGATCCAAGCTTCCCTCCTAAGCTAAACTACCATTATTGTAAGCTATTGGCTTGATTGAGTCGCTGCAATTGCCAAATGTGTTCTAACAGTTGCCAGTCAGTGCAATGGAGGAGACAAAAGCTAGAGTTGCAACAATGGCCTGTATATTGATGATGGGGTTGTGATGGTTTGACTAGTTGTAGAGGCGCTATCATAGGAAACGGAGGAGTAGAGAGAGGGGCAAATAGAAAGGTTTAGCGAATGGCAAATTAGCGAGGGTGTCTATGTCTGTGTTGATCTATTTAGGTGGTGAAGGTATTGATTTGGGAGGTGGGGAGAGAAGGATGGAGTGGGGGTTGTTGAATGGGGTAGGAGGAGGGACAGAGGGAAGAAGATGAGTAAATTTTGAATGCAACGGTATACCATGTGGCAGAGGGTTTCTAGACTAGCCTTGAACTGTGAGTTCGGAATCGGGTTATCCCGTATCCACCCTCTGCAATCGCCACAACAGTTATCTATTTTCGATTTCCTCTCTTTTCATTTTTCATCCACACACCCCACAACATGAATTCGTATACGTGAAGGCAGTGCTCAACTTGATAACCAATCAAATCGACAAGGGTAGGGTGACGAAGAAGGCAGAGCTCATGAATGTCCTCCCAAAACTCCTTGGCCTTTGTCTCATTTAAGAGCAATAACCTACCAAAAACAGTGACCCATTTTATCTACCAAACAAAGTGCTCGACTTCAAGTATAGGAGATTAAGATAAATGAGAAAAGTTTGTAACTTTTTTCTAATCACTCATACAAAAGGTGAATCAAATAGAAAAATTACCTGACCCGTGCGTTTTACTTGCACTTTCGATCATGGCCAAGAACCACCCTCCCCAATAAGGGACTCAAACCATAAATCATTGTAATGAATAGGAAGAAGAAGAGCGAAATGAAATGGAAAAGAGGAAAGTAGTTCTCTTATTCCAACTAATTTAATTACAAGCAAATTGAATGAATGAATTACAGGGACTCCCCCTTTTCTCTTATACGTCTAGTAATAGAAAATAACCAATATACAAAAGTAACAAGAAATGAAAGGCTCTAGCTTAGCACTGGTGTAACCGCCCCAACTAACTTCATATTTCAGTGCATGGATCATAACATTCCCTCCCCCTTAGAAAGCCTTGACCACAAGGCTGGATGTCAGGAAACTTTGAATGGAACTCATCATAATCGATCCCATTGGCATCTTCTCAAAAAGTTCTGGACCACTAGACTAGCCATTGAACTACTGTTCTGTTGTTGCGCATGACAATCCTTCGATCCAACATAACAATAGGCTCCATCTGTAGACCTCTTTCATCACTCACTGGAGGTAGAGTTGGATTAGGTGTGACATGCTGACCAAGCTTCTTTTTAAGGAGAGAGACATGAAAAACTTAATGAATATGGGTTGAAGCAGGGAGTTTTAGCTCATTGGCCACCTTCCCACCCTAGCAAAAACTTGGAAAATACCATAGAGCCTAGGGGAAAGCTTCATTCTTCGTTGTAAAGCCAAAGAAGACTGTCTTTAAGGTTGTAATATGAGGTAAACTCAATCCCCAACTATAAATTCCCTTTCAATCCTTAACTTATTTGCATAATGTTTCATCCTATGTTGAGCTTGCTGCAAATTTTCCTTAAGCATTTATAGAATGGAACCTCTCTCTCTGTGGCCCAATTCTCCACAACAACTTTAGATGTTCCCACATTCATGAAGTTGTGGTCTAGTGGTGGTTGTTTATAGACTGCATAAAAAAGGGTGGTCTTGATAGAAGAATGATAAGAGGAGTTGTACCACCATTCAGCTAAGGATAGACACTTAGACCATTGTTTGGGATAGTCTCCACACATGCACCATAGGTAATTTTCCACACACTTGTTGACAATCTCAGTTTGTCCATCAGACTATGGATGGTAGGTTGTACTTAGGCACTACTCAATGGCCAACAATTTGAGTAATTCCTTCCAAAATATGCTAGTAAAGATAACATCTCTATCAGATACAATGGTGGCAAGTAAACCATGTAGATTGTAGATGTTGTTCAGAAACAACTGAGCTACATACTTGGCAGTATAGGGATTGGACAATGCCATGAAATGAGCATATCTTGTTAACCTATCAACTGCCACAAAGATGGTAGTTTTACCCTAGGACCTTGGTAATCCTTTTATAAAGTCCATGGAAATGTCTGCCCATATCTTTTTTGGAATAGGTAGGGGTTGTAAGAGCCCCGGTGGATGGACAAGTTCTCCCTTAAACCTCTGATAAACAAAACACTCAGATTAAAAGCTGCACATCCCTTTTGAGACCCTTCCAATAAAAAGTTCATTTGATCCTTCTTGTGTTTCTGTCAATACCAGAATGCCCTCCCATGGTTGAGTTGTGATAAGCTGTGATAATCTGGGTTCTTAGTTCAATAGAAGCTCCCACCACTAAGCTCCCTTTGTATGTCAGGACCTTTTGTGTCCATGAAAACCCTGGATGTGCATCATTGTCGTGTGCCAACCTTGCTATCAATTGTTGCAGGTCAAGGTCTGTTTACCAACTAAGCTGCACTTTGGATAACCAAGTAGAATCCACTGAACCAAGGAATTAAGGGTGGCATTTCCCACATACAAATCTTTTCTCCTAGATAAAGCATCTGCTGCCAAGTTCTCCTTCCCATGTTTATAAGTAATCTCATAGTCATAACCTATGAGTTTAGCAATCCATTTTTCTTGAAAAGGGGTTGCGACCCTTTGTTCTAGCAAGTATTTCAAGCTTTGATGGTCTGTCATGATAAGGAATAGCTGTCACATCCCGGATAAAACAAGATTCAGCCACGTAGACAAACACCATAATTAAAGAAAAAACTGAATTACAATACGACAAATATATATTTTTGTCATAATATCAGAGTACAACTAATCTATTCCTCTAGTGGGACCATGCTCTCCATGAGCTATCAAGTACAAAACAAAATGATATCTCATGGACAATGCTCACACCGGGCCAAAAGAATATTACACTTTTTTCAAAAATACATAAATAAGTTTTTCTTTTTAAAAAAAAATAAAATAAAATAAATGGCAATCCACATGCCTCACGAATCCGGATAAGTACCTGAAATTCATTTTATAGTAAATATGAGTTACCTTGAAAAGATTTAACAATGTACTTGATATCTCAAGTCAAAATCATGATATATAACTATATAATGAAGACATGATGCAATAAAGTATGCTTTCATTCATATCAAAATATACTTTTGATTTTCAATCCATAATTTCACAAATTATTAAGTTTTTATATTTTTTGACTTTTCTAAAAGTCTTTATTTCATGATTTCTCAAATCAATGAAAACTTTTCGGCTTTTCACAAAAAGCAATAATCTTTCCGAATGACACACATAGACTAGTACCTAATTAGTCTCATTATGTACTAAGCATATGAGACAATATCCGACCCACTTCTCGAACTTTCATCAAAGGTTTAACATACCCAATATCTGACCCACTTTTCAGACTTTCACCGAATATTTGACATACCCAATATCCCGCCCACTTCTCAAACTTTCACCGAAGGTTTCACATACCCAATATCCGGTCAATTTCTTGGTCGCTAACCAAAGGCTTGATATTCCCTCCCGCGCGGTTGTTATCTAGATCTTTTATCTCGGGCTTAATCTAAGCCAACTTATTCTGGTACATCCTAACATGTCATTCTCAAAACTATTTTCAAATCCAACATTCACAAAGTTACATTTGCTAAAAGTATTAATGTAAACCACATAAACGTGCAAGTATTAAAATCGTCAATAATAGTCATTATTAAAATTATTTGAATGCATTTGTTATAAACAATGTCATGATCATAACGTGGATCAAATGTATTTACTTTAATTTTTTTTTGTAAAACTGTTATAGCAGTTCACTACCGGTAGACAGTGATCCAGAGACAAAATTAAATAAATTACTACCGATAGTGAAAAAGAGTACTACCAGTTGAAGTCCATCCAGAGACAAAATACAAATATTCACTACGGTAGTGAAAAAATTACTACCGATAGTCGACTAACTAGTGGCTAATATGCAAGAAATCATTATCGGTAGTGGAAAAAGTATTATCGGTAGATAACGATCCAGTGATAAAATACAATAAATCAGTATCGGTAGTAAAAAAAAAGTACTACCGATAGATCAGGTCATCAAATAAACTTCAGAAATAAAGAAAATTATCGGTAGAGAAAATGCGAATACCGATAGATGTCGTAGAAAAACAGATGATCTCAAAACTCTCAACTTTTCAAATAAATTAAATCTTTCATTTAGGATTCAACACCCAAAATAATGCCTCAATAGGTTAAGTATAATCCATTAACAATAACCCCAAGATTAAACCCCACAAGAAAACCCCATTTATCTCAAATAAGTGCAAATAAGCTCCCCAAAGATGAAGAATGAAGAGATGAAATCCCAAGCTCCACTAGCTCCAATTTCAAATGTTCTTAACTCAAAATGAAGCCCCCATCGAGTAGATAATTTCTCTCCGAAGGATCACCACTCGAATCTCACTCTAACTCACTTGAATCTAAGCTCAAAGTTCAAACCCTAGAGAGAGAGAAATGAGAATAAGATATACAATAAATGCTGGAAGTTAATGTCTTAGGTCAAAGAGGAGAGAGATATACATAATAAATGCCTCTTTTCCTTAAGGCCTTGTTTGGCAACACAAAAATAAAAAATTACACTAATCATGGGCCAAGTATTTGGCCCATTTCCTCACATGCCCAACTTCCAATTCTTTCAAGCCCAATATAATTTACACTTAGGCCCAACTACACCCCAAGTAACCCAATTGAATCAAATGGGTCCAATTATGCTAAAGCTCATAATTATCTATATATAAAGAAAAAATTTAAAATCTTACAACATCCTTCCAAGAAGATAATGCCTCCATTTGAGCACTACTAAGACCACTGTCACGAGCTCCTTTTCATAGGTTGATAAGACTTGGTTTTTAACTGACAGTCCTTTACTCGAATAGGCAATTGGATGGCCTTTCTGCATCAACACAGCCCCTAGACCTTTCCCAGAAGCATCTATTTCGATAACAAACAATTTGGAATAATTGAGGAGAGCCAAAACTAGTAATGTAGACATAGCTTTCTTAAGAGCATGAAAAGCTGTAGTAGCCTCACTAGTCCTATAAAATGAATGTTTTTCCAACAATTGATTTAATGGTGCTAAAACCTTCCCATAACCTTCCACAAATCTCCTATAATGCCAGTGAGGCCAAGAAATCCTCTTAGTTATTTGATATTTTCAGAAATTGGCCAATTGGTCATAGCCTTAATCTTTGTGGCTTCTGCTAAAACTCATCTATTAGAAACTAGGTACCCAAGGTACTCCACTTCTTGTTTAGCAAATACACACTTGGACCTTTTGGCAAATAGTTGATGCTTGAGTAGGAGTTCTAAGGTTTTTTCCAAATTAAAGAGGTGTGCTTCCCAAGTTTTATTGTATACTAGGATATCATCAAAAAATACTAAGATAAAGTCTCGCAAATGGTCTTCAAACATTTTCTTCATAAGGCTTTAGAAAGTAGATCGGGCATTGATTAAGCCAAAGGGCATGACAAGAAATTTGTAGTGCCCTTCATGGGTTCTAAAAGCTATTTTTGGAATATCAAGGGGGGATACTCTGATTTGGTGGTAGCCAGCTCTTAAATCTAACTTGGAAAGTAAATGGGGCATTAATTAAGCCAAAGGGCATGACAAGAAATTTGCAGTGCCCTTCATGGGTTCTAAAAGCTATCTTTGGAATGTCAAGGGGGTGTACTCTGATTTGGTGGTAGCCAGCTCTTAAATCTAACTTGGAAAAATAAGAAGCTCCACACAATTCATCTAACAACTCATCAATAGCTGGGATTGGGAACTTATCTTCTATAGTGACTTTGTTCAAAGCCCTATAATCGACACACTTTTTTGATATCATCAAAGAATACTAAGATAAAGTCCCGCAAATGCTCTTCAAACACTTTATTCATAAGGCTTTAGAAAGTTGACGGGGGGTTTTCCAAGTGAAAGAGGTGTGCTTCCCAAGTTTTATTGTATACTAGGATATCATCAAAGAATACTAAGATAAAGTCCCGCAAATGCTCTTCAAACACTTTATTCATAAGGCTTTAGAAAGTAGATGGGGCATTGATTAAGCCAATGGGCATGACAAGAAATTTGTAGTGCCCTTCATGGGTTCTAAAAGCTATCTTTGGAATATCAAGGGGGTGTACTCTGATTTGGTGGTAGCCAGCTCTTAAATCTAACTTGTAAAAATAAGAAGCTCCACACAATTCATCTAACAACTCATTAATAGTTGAGATTGGGAACTTATCTTCTATAGTGACTTTGTTCAAAGCCCTATAATCCACACACATTTGCCATGTTCCATCTCTTTTTTTTTTTACTAATAAGACAGGAGCAAAAAATGGGTTGACACTGGATTGTATCACCCCAAACTGAAGCATGCCTTTAACTAGTTTTTCTATCTCAGTTTTTTGAAAATAAGGATACTTGTATGGTCTGATATTAGGTGGCCCTTCCCCTGACTTTAGAGGTATATGGTGATCATGAGTCCTTGATGGTGGTAACTCTTTGGGCTCTTTAAAGACTGCTTCAAATTTGGATAGTAATTTCTCTACTTTTGGGCTGCCGGTCTCTCTTGAATTGTCCACTTGCAAGGCATAATTGTGAGCTATCAATCCTTTGGGCTTCTTCTGCAATAACTTTTGCATTTGTTCTATGTTTACTACTTTAAGTTCCCCTTGCTTCCCTCCTTTCAGTACATGTCTCCTATTGTTTAAGGCAAAATCCATGCTAAGGTCCTGAAAGTTCCATTTCATTGGCCCTAAAGTGGCCAACCACTAGATACCCAATACCATATCATGACCTTTGAGTGGTAACACCCTCATGTCAGTTTTAAAAATGACACCCTACATCTCCCATTTGAACCCCTACATGCTGCAGTGCTTACCAATTTAGTACCATCAGCCACACAAACAGTTAGAAGATTTGTCTAAATGGTTTCCACACCAGCTCTCCTAACTAATTCTTGGTTGAGGAAGTTGTGAGTACTTCCTGTGTCAATTAGGATAACGACCTTTTTCTTCTTGACAAAGCCATGTACTCTCATTGTTCTGTACAAAATTGATCTAGTTAAAGCATTGATTAAAATTTGCAGGTCACCTTCTTGCTCCAGAACCTCTTCAGACCCCTCCTCTTGTGGTACTTCTTGATCATAATTCTCTTATTCCCCATTATCAACATCAATTGCATATAGTTGTTTCTTCTTGCACTGGTGCCCCTTGGTGTACCTCTCATTACACTTGAAACACAAACCCTTAGCCTTCTTTTCCTCTAACTCCTTAGGTGATTCTCTCTTAACAAATCCTGAATGAGGAGCATATCTTGATTGCTTAGGAATCACATTTTCCCCAGCTTTAAAGCTCTGCCTAGTTTTTTTGGCAATGGCTTCAATGTTGTTTTCTTGTAACTTGGCTAAACCAATGGCTTGAGTGGTGTTTGTAGGTCGAAACATTAACACATTGACCTTTATCTCCTCCTTTAAACCCTTGATGAAGTAGCTAGTGAAAAACTTTCTAGTAAATTTTGAGTTTTGTTGGCCAACAACGCAAACTGCTCTTGACACTCTCCCTAACACTGGTTGTTTGTTTCAGTTTAGTTAACTCATCCACTACATCCTCAAAAACATCAGGCCCAAATCAAGATACGATTCCTTACTCCCAACTGATTATATAATGGGTTTTTTCAAACCATTGATACCATTACAGTGATTTGTCTTCCAAATGTAAAATGGCCAATTTTACTTTATTTCGGTTATCAATTGAATTATACTCAAAAAATCTTTCGCATTTGTATACCCAACCAGTGGAATTTTCAGCATAAAATCTAGGAAAGTCAATCTTGGCTTACCTGGTACCAAAACCAGTCGTCAATTGAGATTGGGAATTCTCTACTCTGAATTGGGTATCCAATTCCCCATTTAGTGTTTCTTGTGGGTGTTTCCCATACACATGTGCAGCCATTTGATCATACTTCAAAGTGTCTACAGACAGCATCTCCTTGATTTCCCTCAAACCTTTGAGATAATTTATGATTTCTTCATTTTCCTTCACAGCTCTTTCTAGATGTTCCTTCAAGGCGCGAAATGAAATGGAAAAGAGGAAAATAGTTCTGTTATTCCAACCAATTGAATTACAGGAAAATTGGATGAATGAATTACAGGGACTCCTTCCTCTCTCTTATACATCAAGTAACAGAAAATAACCGATATACAAGAGTAACAAGAAATGAAAAGCGCCAGCTCAGCATTGGTGTAACCGCCCCAACTAACTTCCTATTTCAGTGTATGCGATCATAACAATTGTCTGCTTCAGGAGTTTCAAGCTCACGGTCTATCCATGCCTTGATGTTATTATAAGCATCAAAAACATGTTTTGAAACGGATGATTCAAAACTCAACCTTTTCTTGGTATTTCATCCAACTGCATTGGCCTCCAATTAAGTTCAAATCATATCGTATCATTCATTTTAAAGATATGGAACCAACGAATTTGTTGCTAATTGAAGAGTAATGTTGTGGTAAAAATCTAGGAGAGCAAACAACAGTCAGAATTGCTCCTCGGCCTCGGCACTGGACCTCGGCTAAAGCTAGGCGACCTGCACAGCAGTGAATCAAAAGTAATCGGCCAGGGTGAGGCCGCTCAAAATCCCTCCGACGTATGGCGACCAGGAAATAGATTAAGGCAGTATGGAGAGCACGACAATAAGTGTGTGTGGTGCCTATGTTGAGCGTACCTCTTTGGTAATAGGGGAGCGGCCTTTATATAGATGGGAGTACTGAGCCGTGTCAGTGTATTGTGGAGAATTCCTTAGAAGGATAAGCATGGGAGGATATCCCAATTAGATCTAGAGACTAATTAGAAGTGTGCCAAATGGTGATCAATCCGTAATCATAGGTGTCATTGTGGAGTTGGAGTCTTCTAGAAACAGTTTTCTTGTAGAGGTAGAACTCTTGATGGAGGAGGATTCTAGTCAGGTAGTCTGTGATGACAGACCTTTAATGGAGATGGAGTTCTTTTTGGAGAACCAAGTCTTTGAGGAGACGCCTTTACCTTGGGCGAGGTAGACATCCTCGCCTTATGGCGATTTGGTGACAATGCGGTATGGAGCTCGATTTATTGATAGTATGAGGTGACCATGAAGGTGAGTTTGGAAACTTTGGCGACGTGCCTTGCTCGGATTATTTTATGATTCAGGACTTGTTCGAATCAGTCCACATCAGTAGCCCCCTACTCAAAAGTGTCGAGATAGTCGGGACCTTTGAGTAAAAGCATTAAAAGTCATGGGTCCGCGTGGGCGTGCATTAATTGCACCCCTCCTCTCGGTTCAACACGTGGACGGGCATTAAGTTTTGCAGGGAAGTTTGAGCAAAAAGGGCGGCGCCAGAATGATGAGTTTTGGCGGGATTGATGGTACCGGGCTCGAATTTCAAAAGTAATTTCAAAAGGCAGTCTAATCTGGGCCATTAAAGTGGATGGATCTCATCCGTCATTTTTCCCTATATATAAGAGACCCCACCCATTTATTTTACCCTTTTCTGCCAAATCATCACTCGCTCTCCTAGTTTTCGTTTGTGGTTGCTCTTCCTGCCTCGAGTTTCTTCTTGCCCCTGCCTGTGGTCACCTACGTTTCTTAGCACAGTAAGTAAACTAGCCTTTCTTCTTAGTTTTATGTCCCATAGGTCTAAGGTGAGTCCAACTTTAGATGCTTTGCCTTCTTGGATCTCCGACCATTTAGGAGAAGGTTCGTCGTATATTACCGACGAAGTTAGACAATCCCCTAGGTCGCCAATGGAAGACCCATCCATTGATGAGGTCACCCCTTTAGGTGACGTCCATCCTTCTATGACGAAAGAACACAACACCATGACTCCTGAGGAGCTTGACCTGTTAAGGGAGACTTATTCTTTCCCTCAGGGCGTTCAGCTCAGACTCCCTGAGGAGGGCGAGACCATTCTTTCTGCTCGTCCTGGCGAGGTAGCCTTCTACGAGGCCGCCTTCTCCGCGGGCCTCCGTTTTCCCATTCCTTTAATAATTAGGTATATTTTGCTTTTTTATCAAATTTGTCCTGCTCAGCTCGTCCCCAACGCGTGGTGCAGTATCGTCGGCGCCGTGACGTTGTGGCGAGTTCATAAGTATACGATGACTCTTTCTGAGTTTAGGAACATTTTTTCTCTCAATAATAATCCCAAGCCGGACCAAGGGTGGCTCTATTTCAAGGCGAGGTACAAGAGAACTGTCCTCAGAGGATACCCCAACAATGTGAAGGGGTGGAAAAACAAATTCTTCTTCGCCTCCGGGGATAGTTGGGAGCTTTTTGATGAAGAACCTCGGGAGGGAGTACCACGAATTCCGAGGGCGTGGAGAACTCCAGGTAGTTTTTTTTTTTTTTTATTTTGTCAATTTTGGTTTATTGATTAACAAGGTTGGTATTAACATGGGTCTCTTTTCAGATAAACGCTGCAACGAGCTACCCACGTTGCTGTCGTACGAGTAGAAATTTTATGATGAAATTTCATAGTCGGTGGCGGCACATGGGCGCTGCATGGTCCCTATGCTCTTAAAAACCAAGGTCTTTCATCGGGTTTTCAGCTCGCCCGGTCCTATGGAATCAGGGAAAGAGGGCGAGGATACGCGAGCGTCATCGACGTCGGGTGAAGCGGGTGAGTCCCGCTCTTCCCGTGGTGAACCCCTTCAAGACGGCCAACCCCGAGAAGACTCAATAGAATATCTAGGAACAGTTAGAAGGGAACTGAGGGCGGCTGTTCCTCACATTCCCGACCTTACTTTACTAAGATGGTCGGGGGGGAAAATTCGAGACCCTGTTTTAGAATTTTATTCAGCTTTGGGATCGAGCTCGGACTCGACATCGGAATCCTGGTCGGATTCCGAGCTATCCCCCGAGCTTAGATCGGATGGTATAAACCCTTACTACCCTTGTTGATTGTTTTTTACGTCTGATTTATATCTTCTTTTTCCTTTTGCAGCTATGTCGAAGAGGATTAGCCTAAAGAAGCTCGGCGAGCGGGTGGAGAGAGCCCGAGGCGAGAGTTCTTCCAAAAAATCTGCTCCTGCTCCTGCTCCTGCAAAGGGGGTGGTCATTGGCAAGAAGCGCCCGGTGGAAGAACTTCCCACCTCGCCGAGTAAGAAGGCGAAGTCCGGGGATGATCCCAAGGGCAAAGGGCAAGCCCCCATCCCTGAACCTAAAAGGAAGTTTGGTCCGGCAAGTCATCTTGGGGGCCCTTCTTCTAGACCCGGGGAGGGGAGCTCGCCCTTATTGGGTACAACTCTTGGTTTGAGGGCCTCCATTCTGGGGAGCCCTTCCGTGGCCGAGAAGATCCTTCGAGGGGTAATCCCTCTTACGGATCAAGAGAAGGTGGGGCAACTCTCTCTGGACCAGACTGTCTCAAAATTTTTCCAAGCTCTCGACCAGGTATTATTTTGATACTAACTATTATTTGTTTTATCCTTGTTAAATATGCTCGGTTTGATCTGATTAGGTTTGTTTGTAGCAGGCGCTTGTGTTCGGATCTTCTCTGGCAGTGAAAAGCAAGGAGACCATCGAGGAGGCATCCCTTCAACAGGGGCGAGCTGCCTCTCTGGATATTGAAGTTTCCTGTCAACAGAAGTTATCCGCCAATCTAGAGCAGCAATTGGCCGAGGCTCGAGCTCAGGAGCAGCAGGTCGGCGACGAGTTCGTCAAACTAAAGGCTGAAAGAGACACCTTCTCCGATAGTCTGTCGAAGGCAGGGCTTTTGGTTGAAGATTTGAGGGGAAGAGTAGAGCGTGCTGGAAAGTTAACCGTTGAAGAATTTAAATCCTCGTCAGATTTCTCCGAGGCTGTTGAAAGTGCCTCCTCGAAGTACTTTGGCGAAGGGTTTGATTTCTGTAAACAACAGCTCCGCCACCACCATCCCGACCTGGCCATAGACTTGGAGGAGATGCGTCTCGACCTCGACCTGCTTGGCGAGGAGGATGAAGAAGAAGGGGAAAGGGGCGAGGAAGAAACAGTCGAAAAAAGAGATGCGAATCCTCTGGGCGACGCAGATCCTCAAGGCGATATCCCTCCCCCTTGAACATAAATGTAAAATGTAATTCGGATTTAAATTTGAATATAAATGTTATCCTTTTTTGCAATTTTGAATGAATATTCCTTTGCAATGTATTACTTTTTGGCAAGTTTGGCGATGTTAAATACTTTGACTTGAATATTGGCGACCTGATATAGGAGTTTGAGATCATTTTCCAATGATATGACAACTTTAAATTGGCGAGCAAGATGCCTTCATTAAATGATTTATGGTAGTCTTGAATAGGCAACCAAGATGCCTAAGTCATTTTTAATGAACTAGCTATCTTTAATAGGCGAGCAAGATGCCGCCGTCATCTTTTGATGAACTGGCGATCTTGATTAGGCGACTAAGATGCCTCCGTCATCTTTCGATGAACTGGCGATCTTGAATAGGCGAGCAAGATGCCGCCGTCATCTTTTGATGAACTGACGATCTTGATTGTCGATCTCAACCCTGCAATTAGCGATGACTGAAATAAATTAGAGAAGTTTTATTACTTGGAATAAAATCTAGGAATCGTTACAAGTATTATGCTCAGGTGAGCTGTTCGTTATTGGAAATACTTATTCAAATACTCAGCGTTCCAAGGACGGGGGAGTGCTTTCTCGTTCATATCTTCTAGCCAATAAGTCCCTGGTCTAGATACCTTGATGACCTTATAAAGGCTTTCCCATGTTGGTCCTAGTTTCCCATCATTTGACTCTTTGGTTGATAGGGTAACTTTTCGCAGGACTAGGTCGCAAGGTAAAAATGACCTGTGTTTGACTCTCTAATTGAAATATTTGGTGATCTGGTGCTTGTAAGCAGCTTGGCGTATGCCCGCTTGTTTCTGTTTTTCATCAAGGAGGTCAAGGTTGAGTCTCAGCTTGCCATCATTGCTATCCTTGTCAAAGTTTGAGGTCCTGAAATTTGGCATTCTGATTTCGACGGGTATCATTGATTCAGTTCCGTAAACCATGGAATAAGGCGTTTCACCAGTAGGAATCCTGCTTGTCGTATGGTATACCCATAATATGCTTGGCAAGTCTTCCACCCACTCTCCTTTGGATTTCTCCAATCTCGTTTTTAAATTTCTCAGGATAGTTCTGTTGGTGACCTCTACTTGGCCATTGGCTTGAGGGTGACCAGGCGAGGAGAAATGATGTGATATGGCGAGGTCCGAGCAGAATTTCTTGAATCCATCATTGTCGAATTGCTGGGCATTATCTGAGATGAGGACTTTGGGAATTCCAAACCGACAGATGATACCTTTCCAAACAAAATTCTTCGTATTCTTTTCGGTGATTCTGGCTAACGGTTCAGCTTCTACCCACTTTGTGAAGTAATCAATAGCAACGATTAAGAACTTCCTCTATAATGGAGCTTGAGGCAAAAGCCCCAGTATGTCGATCCCCCATTGGGCGAATGGCCATGGGCTAGTAATTGGCACCATATCAGTATGGGGAAGGTGGTTAAATGGTGCGAATCTTTGGCATTTGTCGCATTTCCTGGTGTATTTCGCTGCATCTTGTCCTATTTGGGGCCAAAAGTAGCCTTGGCGAATTGCTTTTCGTACCAGTGACCTTGCCCCTGAATGATTTCTGCAGATACCCTCGTGGATTTCCCTCATCACATAATTGGCTTCATCAGGTCGGAGACATCTTAGGAGAGGACCAGAGAAGGATTGTTTATATAAATTTCCATGAAGCAAGCAGAACCTTGCAGATCTATAGCGGATTCGGCGAGCTTGGAGTTTATCTGCTGGTAGTGTTCCGTTCTGAAGGTAGGCGACGATCTCATCCATCCATGTCGGGTCCATTTCTGTTGTACAGATGGGTTTGGCGATCTCAATACTTGGTTTAGACAAAAATTTCAAGGGTATATTTCTGTCTGATATGAAATCAAAAGTTGAAGCAAGATTGGTTAGGGCATCTGTTTTTCTATTTTCTTCTCTGGGATCTGTTGAATAGTGAACTTTTTGATCTTCTGGGTTAAGCCTTTGACTTCATCCAAATAAGCTGCCATCTGTACGTATCTGGCGAGGTAATCTCCCTGGACTTGGTTGGTCACTAGTTGAGAACCACTGTAGGCTTCAATTGACTGGACGTCTAATTTTGTGGCGACCCGTAATCTGGCGAGGAGTGCTTCGTACTCAGCTTCGTTGTTGGTTACTTTAAACCCAATCCGTATAGCGTATTCCATTTGTTCACCTGTCGGAATTTGGAGAACAAGCCTTGCACCGCATCCGTGTTGATTGGAAGACCCATCTACAAACAATCTCCATTTGTCAGGCTCTTCCTCCGAGCTATCGAGGTTGTTTTCCGAGCTTCCGAGGTTTTTTTTTAAGTTTGGAATCAGGCCCTGCACTGCTTCCGAGAGTTCTGGATCAGGCTCATGAGTGGATTCAGCCACGAAGTCGGCTAAAGCTTGGGCTTTTATTGCCATCCTCGGTTTGTATTTAATATGGAATTCACTTAACTCAATGGACCATTTCAGGAGTCTCCCCGAGGTATCTGGTCGTTGGAGAATTTGCCTCAACGGTTGATCAGTCAGCACGATGATGGGATGGGCTTGAAAATAATGACGAAGTTTTTCAGCGGCGATCAGGAGGGCGTAGGCGAGCTTTTCAATCATTACGTATATGTTTTCAGCGCCTTTCAGGATCTTACTAACATAATATACCGGTTTTTTGACGTGGTCCACCTCTCGGATGAGCACGACACTTATTGCTGTAGGTGAAACGGAGAGATACACGAATAATTCTTCGCCCGTGGTCGGAACCACAAGTAGAGGAGGTGATCCTAAATACCTTTTGAGCTGTTGAAACGCTTCCTCCGATTCTTCTGTCCACTGGAAATGCGTGTTTTTCCTTAGGATTTTGAAAAACGGTAAACATCTGTCCGCTGATTTGGAGACAAACCGGTTGAGGGCGGCGACCCGCCCAGTTAACTGCTGAACTTCACGGATATTTCTGGGCGAGCTCATCCCGAGCAGAGCTCAGATTTGATCCGGGTTAGCTTCAATTCCTCGTTTGGTTACCAAGAACCCCAAGAATTTCTCGGATGATACGCCAAAAATGCACTTGAAAGGATTTAACATCATCCGGTGTTTCCTCAAAATGTTGAAAGCTTCTTCAAGCTTTTCTGCTTCGAGGCTTTTGACGAGCATGTCGTCTATATATACTTCCATGGTCTTTCCAATCAGCTCTTTGAACATCTTGTTCACCAATATTTGATAAGTAGCCCTAGCGTTTTTGAGACCAAATGGCATGACCTTGTAGCAATACAATCCTCATTCTGTGATAAATGAAGTTTTTTCTACGTCGTGGGGAAACATCTTGATTTGGTGATATCACGAGATGACATCCATGAAACTAAGAAACTCGTGCTTAGATGTGGCGTCAACTATTAAATCAATTTTTGGTAGAGAAAAACTGTCTTTTGGGCACGCCTTGTTGAGATCATTATAGTCCACGCATACTCTCCACTTCCCTCCCTTTTTCGGGGCGACGACGACATTGGCTAACCATTCCGGGTAGTGGGCTTCCACGATAACTTTAGCTCTGATGAGCTTGGCGACCTCCTCGTTAATAACTCGAAGCCGCTCATGGGCGAATTTCCTTCTCTTCTAGCGAACTGGAGGGTTTGCCGGATTGGTATGTAATTTATGCATGGCGACCTGGGGATCAATACCCGGGACGTCGCCTTGGGACCAGGCTAAAACATCAAAGTTTCTTTTTAAGAACTCCACTAAAGCACTGCGCAATTCTTCGGCAAGTTCTGTTCCGATCATAACGTGGCGATCAGGATATTCTGGATGTATGGAGATTGGGGTTGTTTCCTCAAGGGGTTTAGTGTTTTCGATTTCTCGAGGATCCATCAAGACCACCTGTTCGTCCCTCAGAGGTTCCATCTCGCCATCGTTGATCGATAATTGCTATTGGGTATTCTGTACTGGGGAGGTTTCGATCTTCATAGCCGAAATGAAACATTGTCTGGCCACTTTCTGATCGCCCCGCACTTCACCCACTCCTGCCGAAGTGGGGAACTTCATTTTCAGGTGGTAGGTTGAGGTGATCGCCCTAGTTCCACCTAGAGTTGGGCGACCTAAAAAGGCATTGTAGGGGGAAGAGCAATCTACTACGATGAAGTCCTGTCAAATGGTAGTTTGGCGAGGTTCTCTTCCCAAAGTAACCGGCAATTTAATCCATCCCAGTGGATGAGTCAGATTTTCTCCAAATCCTACCAAAGGTGTCAGGAAGGGCTGTAATTTGTCGAGCCCTTTTTATCTTTTTGAATGCTGAGATGAACAGAATGTCAGCCGAACTACCATTATCGACTAAAATCCTTTGGACGGTAAAATTGGCGATAATAGCTGAAACGTCCAGGGCGTCGTCATGAGGCAGGTGCAAGCCTTTCAGGTCATCATTGTTGAAGGTAATTGGTGGGTGGACATCGGCCATTGGCGAGGAGAGGTTATAAACTTCTTCGGACAGCCTGTTTGCACTTCTGGCGTGCCTCTTTCTGGACGAATTCAAACTTCCTCAAGATCCAAACCCGCCGTGTATTACCTGGATGTCTCCAGCAGTAGGTCGATTGTCGCCGTACCTTCTTTCTGGTGAATTGGGGGAAGGGCGATCACCAACATACTTTCTCAGATACCCTCTTTTGATGAGGTCGGCTATTTGCTCCTTTAGATGAAAGCAGTCTTCGGTGTTATGGCCATGGTATCGGTGAAACTCATAATATTTGTTTTTATTTCTCTTCCGGGGATCAGTCTTGATTTTCGAGGGCCACTTGACGAACTCTTCATGCTTGATTTCTGTAAGGACTTGGGCTATAGGAGCATTAAGCGGGGGTAACACCAACTCTGTGCGGCGAGGTGGAGTACGAGGTCGCCTGTCACTGGTCCGCCTCAAGTTCCGATTAGGCTTCTTATTCCTCCGTTCATCGTCCCTATAATCAGATCGCCTTGTATCAGGCTCTTTTCTCTTATGGTCATCTTTTCCTCTTCGCCTTCATTTGGCTTCGGCCAATTCCTCCGCGGCGATGTACTTATCGGCCTTACTTTGGAGAATGGACAATGTCTCCGAAATATTCTTGGAAAGAGAATCGAATAAGGGACCTGGGCGAAGCCCCTCCATCATTGCCATGACGACCACTTTGTCACTGGGATCTTCAACTTCTAATATGGCCTGGTTAAATCGTTTTACATAATCTTTCAGGTTTTCTGTTTCCTTCTAATGGATAGTGAAAATGTAGAACGCATTCTTCTGTCTGACCCTGCAGCTTATGAAATTAACGACGAAAAGTCTGCTCAAATCACCAAATGAATCGATGGTTCCGGGAGCTAATTTCCAGAAACACGACCTCGCCGACCCCTTAAGTGTAGCGGAAAAAGCTTTGCACATGACCTCGTCCGAGTACCCTTGGAGATGCATCAGGTTTTTATAAGAATCTAGGTGATCCAAGCGTGGAAGCGAGCGTTGATGGCGTCCGAGTACTGTTATCGGGGCACAGGTCCTCGTGTTAATGGCGTCCAAGCGAGCGTCTAGGTCCTTAATCTTCTGGGAAGTGGATATATCTTGTTCTTGATGGACCCGACGAGGAGATCTACCTCACCTTATCCCTTTGCTTTCTTGCCCTGGCGTCTTGCTGGATGATGATCCTAACGATGTGCTTCTTGGGCTCCTTTCTCGTCGAGGGCGAGGGCTAGGAGAGGGACGGCGCTTGTCTCGTCCGGTGCTATGGTGACTTTGAGATACATTCCCTGATAGATGAGAATGACGAGGAGCCGGAGGAGGTGGTGGGTGATTATTCGCGGTGAGGTGCTGTATGAGGAGGGCATTATTTTCGTTCATGATTCTCATCTGTTCAGCCATCCCACGTATCTCATGATGAAGGCCCTCTAGATCTGGAGCTTGGCTAGTGTTGGCCATTAGACGAGCTCTGTTATCCAAAGGGCTGCTAGTGCTTAGTTTGGATAATAGTCGGCTGCGCAGGTGCATAGGATCAAGAGAACTATCTTTCCCACAGACGACGCCTAAACTATTGTGGTAAAAATCTGGGAGAGCAACCAACAGTCAGAATTGCTCCTCGGCCTCGGCACTAGACCTCGGCTAAAGCTAGGCGATCTGCACAGCAGTGAATCAAAAGTAATCGGCCGGGGTGAGGCCGCTCAAAATCCCTCCGACGTAAGAATCAGACCAAGGCGACCAGGAAATAGATTAAGGCAGTATGGAGAGCACAACAATAAGTGTGTGTGATGCCTGTGTTGAGTGTACCTCTTTGGTAATGGGGGAGCGACCTTTACATAGACGGGAGTACTGAGCCGTGTCAGTGTATTGTGGAGAATTCCTCGGAAGGATAAGCATGGGAGGATATCCCAATTAGATCTGGAGACTAATCAGAAGTGTGCCAAATGGTGATCAATCCGTAATCATAGGTGTCATTGTGGAGTTGGAGTCTTCTAGAAACAGTTTTCTTGTAGAGGTGGAACTCTTGATGGAGGAGGATTCTAGTCAGGTAGTCTTGTGATGACAGACCTTTAATGGAGATGGAGTCCTTTTTGGAGAACCAAATCTTTGAGGAGACGCCTTTACCTTGGGCGAGGTAGACATCCTCGCCTTATGGCGATCTAGTGACAATGCGGTATGGAGCTCGATTTATTGATAGTATGAGATGACCATGAAGGTGAATTTGGAACCTTTGGCGACGTGTCTTGCTCGGATTATTTTATGATTCAGGACTTGTTCGAATCAGTCCACATCAAGTAAGAAAGTGCATTATTTTCTTGAACACTGGACGGGCCGAGGAGTTTGCCCATAGGATAATGAACGCCATCTTGACAAGCACCCCTTGCTTTTCCATCCTCCATACTCTGTTCAATGAACCGAAAGTAGAAAAGAAAAGAAAAAACGAGTTTCAGCATCCATAATCAACAGTTTCAGCATACGAAAAAGAAAAATACAAGACTGATGTGAAACCTCATGCAAGGATAGACAGACATTCAACACCACATCGACGACTACAGAAGAGAAAGAG